>WUQG02047963.1:0-10414 GCA_011317285.2 Androctonus mauritanicus
GCATCATTTGAATTATCTGTAGTTCAAATTTCATCTCTTTTGAACCAATAGAACGCATTCTAGAGTCCTCTGAAGTGAGGAACTTATTTCTTGCTAACCCTGTATATTTGTACAATTTCTACATACAGCATTGTTTAAAAACTCGTTATTTAGTTCCTATTGGTATCAAATATTAAAAAAGCACTTTTTGGAATACTCGTTTAATGTTCTATCTGATAATGTTCGTTTTAAAATGGTTTCTTAAATAAATATTGCGATACTCGAATAAGTTTTAAAAATTTTACAATTGTCAGCAGTCAGAGAGGTGTAATTAGGAGTAGTCAATGTGATAAGAGCATTCAAACAATATTTGTAATTCAATTATAACATTCTACAATATTCTATAATGTACATAATTCTAGCTATAATAGTTTGCGATAAATTTGCATTAAAAGTACTTATTTTTAGTCATTTTATCAAGTTCCACTCTCTTTTATATCTAAGCAACTACTAGCAATATCAAAAGAAAAAGAAAAATTAGTATTTTGATAATCTCTTTTCCTTTAAGGAAAAGAGATATCTCTCTTTTTCTTTTTTCTCTTTAATATCTAAGAATCTGAAGTACTAGAATGCAATAATCTTTGCAATATGCCAAGAGTAATAATTATATCCATTATGTTATTAAATTTATTAATACAGTTTTTGCATTTTAATAACACCAAATTTGACTAGACCAAGATTGATGACCGTGTTTTAAACACAAAATCCTCAGAACGCCATTTTTAAAATTTCAAATGTATAAACAAAAAATTTATATAAAAATATTTACAAATTACTCCATTATTACACAGAAAATCCCTCATCTTACGTTATAGAGAACTTATTGCTATTTTACGTGATATTGTTACTGCCCTTATCAATGCAGTTTTATAAACAATACTTTTTACGACAAAGTTTACTGTCACGTCATAAGGTAATTTAGGAGCATAGTATTTCTTTACATTATCTTATGACATGCCAGTAAATTATCTTATAAGGAGAAAATGACATGTTGTCATTTTCATGTTGGTATTACTAACAGTAATAATGTTGTTTTCAAGATAATAACTGCAAAATATGTGATTTTTATGCTCATAAAAATTAAGTATTATAGCAAAGATCATTGTTACGTCAATAAGAATAATAACGTTTTCTTACAGAGACTCTGGTCTTATCCAGTAAGAAAACGTTATTATTATTAACGTTATGACGTAACAATGGTCTTTGTCATAATACTTAACTTTTGTGAACGTAATAATAATATATTTTATAATTGAAAACTATAAGAATTCTACGAAAATATGGTGGTTAGTTTATTGCATCACACTGTTTTTTTATAATAATTATAAATTATTAATAAGTATTTTTAAATTAAACGATTGTCTTGTTTGGATGTAGTTTATTACGCTGTAAGTGAAAAACAGAAGTAACAGACAACTGAGCTTCATTGTTTACATACTTTCATTCTGTTTCTGTGGATGAAAATAAAGCTAGATCGTGTCAAAAATTACTGCATATATTAACCAATGAAAATATTTCACTATTCTTTAAATAAATGAAAATATACATTTTTATATTTCTGATGGTTTGGTTTTTCTTGAATTCTGAACATTTAATACTTCTAAATGTTCATATCGATTTATATGAATTTATTAACGTGCATTGGCCACACACATGTATAATAATTTAACTTGAAAATTATTATATTAGTACTGCATCGTGAATGGCGCATAAATGTTTCATTATGCAGTAATCAGTAATATTATCCGCATTATGCTGCATTGACTTTCTTTTCACTTGTTACAACTCTGAGATACAATAAGAAAAATTCGAGTCAAAAATTCTATGAAACTTTTCATTAAATAAGAAAGTTAAAAATACGTTTTATAAACAAAAAAATAATAAGTCATAATTTATTCTATGTAAGAATTTACGTAAACAATTCTATCCTAGTTAAGAAAATTTTCTTCTCGATTATTTATTTTAATAATCTTCTTTAAAGTTCGATATTTTAGCATTAAAACTAAAAAATTGTTTCGTAATGAATCACGAAAACAACCACTGATATATCTAAACTCGAATGAAGTGATATCGGTGAAAAAATCTAAAAGTAAATCATCCAGACAAGTCTTCTGGACCAGATCTCATTTTGGTTTGATAACTTTTATATCCTCCCGAGCATAGGAAAAGAAAAAAACTCCTTACTGTTGTAATCTATAAACGTGTCATCGGGTTCTCCAATTCAGAATAAATTCGCTATCAATAAAAAAAAAAGTTTCTAAGCCAAAATTATTGGGGTGTTTCTTCTCGTATCATATCACAATTATCCACCTTTTTGTAAACGTGTAGAAAACAAAAACACTTCTTTATTTATCTCTCCATCGATTTTCTGAAAGATCGAGTGTATTTAATGAAGCAATGTTCTCATTAAAAACGAAAAATCGCCGCTCGCCAAATAATTTTCTAAGAATCTTACAATGGATCTTCTTCTTGTAATCCTTATTCACGTGAATAAATTTAAAGGATAATCTTATATAATATATAATAATAAAAGAAAATAATGCAACAATATTTTATATTACTGTCATGTTCGAATAATTTACTTGTATAAATGTTGACGCCATAAATATTATGTTGACTGTTTAATTTTAAAATCGATTATTTTTTGAATTACAATATATTTTACTTTTATAACAAGCGAATTTTTAGATTTTTCTCTTGTGAAAATTCATCATAATCTTGAGAACAAAAGCGATCTATGAGATTAATCTTATGCATAATTTTTATATATAAAGTTGCTTAAAATTTTAAAAAGTTTTCAAAGGGTAAACTTCTTTTGTCGAATTAAGTCCTATACAACAATAAAATAAATCTCGATTTAATTATATGAAGATGATAAAAGAAAAATTTGTTTAATACTTGATTTATATTTCTTTCTCCCATTATTTAAATTATTTCTTTTTATTAAGTCATTCCAAAAGTAGTTTTTATACCGTGCTTGTTCAAACGTGTCTCAGTTTGTCTAAACATGAATTTTTAAAGCTTTATGAATATCGATACACCGAAGAGCACATTTTTTTGCATTTTTAAGTCCCTTTCCGATCACGGAAATTACTAAGGGGCGGAGCCAGTTCCAACCACATGCTGCACCCATACCCGTGGCGGGGGTAGGATGGTGAAGGACGGGGATCGCCGGGCCAGGCCCAGCATCCCGAGAAAACTTTTTCAGGAAATACCAGATCCTGGACTCGAACCCGGGTCCTACTCCTTGGCACGCCAACGCAAGAGAACCCGAGCATCTGGTGGCCCCGAAGAGCATATTTTTCTTTGATTAAAAGATGTCGCCACTTTTCAGTCTGAAAGAACACTAAGTGAGGGGGCGAAACAAGCTCTTCCACAGGCTGCCCACCACTTCGGAGGGATCAGCCGAAAAGTGGAGGACGGGGATCGACGGGCCGGGTCCGGACCCCATGATAAATATTTTCAACGGGTGGAACTCGAAATCCGAATCCGGGTCCTCCTGCGTAGCACGCCAACGTGTAACCACTCAGTCATCCGGCCTCCCTGAAGAGCACATTAGGCACATCATGCTTTCAGTTTTAGCAAGTGTTTTATCTTTTATATCCTTTCAGAAGTTAATGCTAAACATGACATTACTTTTCGGGTAACCTGATATACGATTTAATATCATTCTTTATAATGTAAATCATACACATAATTTATTAATATCTATTTTTATTTATGGTTTACATATGGAAATTTCTAAATTTAATTCGACATTTTAAATACATTTAAAAATTTATTCAAAATGATAAATTTGAATAATTACATTTTAATAATTTAATTTAGAAGTAATTAATTTAGAATTTAACATATGCGCCTCTTTCTATTCTTCTTCAATAACTATATTCTTTATTTTCAGAATTAACAAGAAGAATTATATTTCCGTAGATTTCTCTGCAGTTTTCTTATTTGAGAAGTATAGAAAAAATTTTAAAGTATAAATATTGTTTTCAAAAAATAAAATCTGTGTTTACAAATTGTTTTTCTTGTAAAATGGATTTTAACTTCATGCAAAAACGGATTTATTTCAATCAAATCGGTTGTGCAGACGGTTGCAAGATGGTAAGTTTTAGCTTACCATCTTGGAGGATCGAGTTCAAATCCGGGTCTCACATCTCCAGTTTTTCAAAAGGGATCTGGCCTGTTGAACACCATCCTTCAAACTTCTGATCGATCCCATTATGGATATCGGCCATGCTATAATAGGCTCTATAAATGGCCACCTCCAGAGAATTTATTGTACGCTATGGGGGCTTAGCTACATTAACCTAACCTAACTGGCGGCTGGATGGCCGAATTGTAACTCATTGGAGTGCCACGCAGGTTGGCGTCTCTGATCCGGCAGCTCCTGAAAAATTTTTTCAGGGTTCTGGTCCCACCCCTGGCGATCCCCATCCTTCACCATCCGGCCCTCTCCACGAATGTAAGTGTAGCCCGTGATTGGAACCGGCAGCGCCCCTCCCTGATTGGAAAGAGCGTAAAAAACATAACCTAATTTAACCAATCAAATTGCATTAATACTAACCAAACTGTCTTCTTAGATATTATTCAAACTGCAATAATTTTTCTTTAATAGTAAAGAAATAATCAGTCTTAAAATTTGATCGATTGTTGGCCATTCTTTGTTAAATATGGCTTCAGTTATCAATCATTGCTTACAAAGAGCAGACATAATGCTTCATTATCACTCACTAGTAAGTAATTTGATGATTATAATCCCTCCTTAGAATAGAAGCAAAACTTCGATTTAAAAACTAACCAACTTTATCAGCATAAATTTAAAAATTTTAAGTTTTCGCCTTACTTAAAGATTACTCAATTAACTTTGCAACAATTGAAAATTTCCTTTTATAAACTTTCTCTTGACATCATTTCACACTTTCTGCACGAATGTGTCAAAACCAAAATAGAAAAAAAGTACTCACAACTAAACGAACTGCAATTTTTTTCGGTTGTCCATAAGCCGAAAATGTAACTCATTTTTTTTTCCTTCATTGTAAATAAAAAAAAGGAAAATTTAATGATGCATAACGCTTAAGAAACTCTCTTATAATCTCATAAATTCAGGAAAATTATCAGAATATGGTATATTTTGTGAAAGCAACGATATAAACAATAGATGCGCTATCATCAATATCGAAAATTTTCAAAATTTTCTGGCAGTAAAGAAGATTACAGTATCTGGGTAATGCTGTTCTACATTTTCATCTAGAAAATGACATATTTTCTGTTATTTATTTATTTTTTCTTATGTACTAATAGAAAAATGTATCTGAATTATGCAAGTAAGATAAAAGATAAATTTATTTTTATAGTGATCAAAAATAAAATCTCACTTTATATATATTTTTTCCCGGCGTGATAGATAAAAACATTTACTTGAAAATTTTATCAACTGAAGAAAATATATTTAAAAATAAATTATTATATTTATTTTTATTTTAATCAAAATAGGGGGGAAATATTTAATGATCTATATATACGATTTTAAAAATGGATGAATATATGCATAACATCGCATTTTCTTTCGATGTCATACATGTATTGAAAAAAATATTCTTCCACATGAAAAAATATAAAGCAATTTTGATAAATATTTTCTTTATAATATTTAAATTAATTAATAATTTTTTCCTTAAAATTGCTTAAAATAACTTTAATTAATTAAATTATGTTGTTGATGCAATACCAAAGAAAAAAAAATTTTCTTCTTTATGGCTTTCGAAATCTCCAAAATAAACTTTTCTAAAGCGTTTATTAAAATATGAATTTTTGTTATTAAAATAGTACTTGAATTCTTGTTATCATAAAAGTTTCAAAGAAAACAAAGCGTGTTTTCTATTCCTCTATCAAAAATTTTATTATGGTTTCTACCTTCAACGTATTTTGCTGTTGCATTCAATTAATTTTATATTATATAAGCTTCTTATAAAGTAAGCAATAAAAATTGGTTTGTAAAAACGAATTTTTATTAAATTTGGAGTTCTACCTTTCTTTATTTTAAATTTTATATCCATACCGACGAACAGAACTTGCAGTTCTATTCCTCTCGGTTACCTTGATAAAGTTGCAGTTCTCTGGCAGAAAATTGTTCTTTTTAAGGCAGTGCAATCTTAAACTAAATTTTAATAATTAATTCGAGTTGCACTTAATGCACTTCGTTCTTATAAATTAATAAACATTTGTCACAAGTTTTAATAATAAAATTGAATTTTGGAACTTTCTCTCGCATCTTAACTTTGTTAACTAAGTTTTCTTTCTCCTCTCCAATACATTTCGCCTTAGGCTATTTTCCTTTTCTGCGATTTTTTTTTGTTTGTTTTTTTTTCTATTCTCTAACGTCTTTAACATTTGACTAACCATTCTCTAATAATATATTTATTAAATATACTCTGTTTCTAAAAAGTTTAACGAAGAATTTACTTGAAAAGAATATACTATGAGATAGCATTTAAACAGTGAAAGATGCTACTTATACTACAACAGGCTAGTTATGGATCAATATTTCTTTTATTAACCTGAATTTTACGATAATGTTTATTACTTAAAATATTATTCGTGTAGATAAAATAATCTGTAGTTTTTTTATGAATTTTTTAAAGAATTATCTGCCGTTAAATGTAACCTGGATAATGAAATTTTTCAGCTATTTAAAAATGGTGCTCATTCAAACTTCTCAAATGTTCTCTTAAAATTTTTTGAAACACTTCACGGATTTTTACAAAATTTATATTAATTAATCATTATCTTTAGCAATTAAAAACGACTTTCTTTCTAATATCTTTTCAATTATTTGATAGAATTCATAAAATTCTGTAGAAAGGTCATACATCGAATGCGAATTTAATGACTTGCATCTTTTTTTTTTGTCCCGGATCTTTAATCACTTCAAAATAACGGATATACGATGAAAATAGCCTACTAATTACCTTCAGAACCTCTTGTTAAAATAAAGAACACGAAATAAACCCAATTAAACTATAAGAAACTTTAATTGTTGTTTACTTAAATATGATTAAAGTAGAAATCCTATACTAGCGTACCTTTCCTCCATTTGTACGAATCATCTACATTATAATTTTTTCTTTTTTATGAGACTTAAGGAAATTTGTCATCAGGCTGTAAACAAGTCATCACGTAAACCAAACTTTGTAGAGAGGTAAAATTTTAGCGATTCCTATCTTGGCATCTTCAGAATGGATAATAAGCGATCTAGTTACGTTATAAAGAAGAATAGTAAGATTTTTTTAATTATTAAAATCATCGATAGCTGTAAAACTAACTTATTTGTCTCACTTGAATGACATTATAGCTATCTGAAATGATTTTAGATTTATTTTACAGGAACGAGTTCATATAATTGCTTTTTCAATCCGTAGGTCATTCAGTCTGTCCTCAAAACATCTTAAGAAGAAAAAACATCGAAAAACATTCAAATATTAGGTGATCATTCATTTTTATCCATGATATCCGAGCATTAATTTTGAAGTATTCATGTGATCCATTACAAGATTGCATATGTATATAGAATCTTGAAAAATTATTTATATCTACTCCATCTTATAATGCATCACTTGAAAAATTCAAAAAATATAAGCTTAATTCCAATATAAATATAAAGAATTTTTTAAAAATTCTGTATATCTACATGGGAATTCTTTGGATATAAAAATATTTAGCATTATAAGGGCTTTAAATATCTTCAGTTATAAGTCAACATTTTTTTTTTTTAATTATTCCGTTTATTTTTGATAGAATAATTTTATATTAAAAATTTGGCAATTTTCCCATTAATCAATCCATTATGCTCTTATCTTCTAAGGAAAACTGTGTTATTATATTAAAAAACTAAATTAATATAAAACAGGGATGCACAGACAGCGGCCCGCGGGCCGAATGCGACCTCTATTGATTTGTTGGCGGCCCGCCTCAACATGTGTCATATTTTAACAAGTCACACGATCAATGAAATATTATTTTTGTAATTGTGAACAACCGATTTTGTAAATAATATTTTCTGATATAAAATTATTTTTTTTAGTGTTTCGACAATAATTGTTTTTTTTTTAACAATAAGGAAAAAATAATAATCATATTTGTAATAATAAACATTTTTTTTTTAATTTTTATTGTATTTTAAAACAACTACACATGCAAACAAGGTAGCACTACCGCTTAAATAATGAAAATTTAGAATCAAGGATCCTTTTTTTTTACAATCAATTTTGCATTTAGCTACTACAAATGTCGATTCTAACATAAAAAAATTGTTAAATCAAATGCAATATCACACAACCAATTAAAAATTCTTTGTTTACTTTTTGTTACACTTTTTAACATGTAATTGATAAGCATGATATGATATATAACCTTCGTGGTTTTTTTGATGGCACTTCTATAAGTCACGGTGAATCTATGGTGCTCTTGGTCTTCACAGGTCTGTGCATCCCTGCTATGAAGTAATTTGGACTTATTCTTCTCAAAAACTGTTTTCATTTTTAAATTCATAGCATGTTTTGAATGAATTTTCACCGTATGAACGATGCTCTTGCTGAATAATCTAAATATATTTCTCTACTCCAGTGTTCCCAATCTTTTTTGTCCCCGTACCCCCATGGCTTTCAGTAAATTATCCGGTACCTCATGCGCACCAGGAGAAGATACTGCGGAGGCAAGCCTCGAGAGGCACCGACCTGCCAATTTCACTAGTTATCTTGAATGTTAACCGGGCATTCTGAATTATTGGATCTTGCAGTGAGGAAAATGTCCATACAATCTCACTGGAATAGCCTGAAAATGTTGATGATAATTATTTTTGGAATATAATAATAGTATAATATACTTCTTAAATGTTATCTCGCATTCCCTGGAATCAGTGGCGTACTAAGGGGTGGAGGGGCGGATCGCTCCGGGCCTCTGATCAGGAGGCCTCCGAAGAACCTTAAGATTTAAGTATACGTATTTATATGTAGGAATATAACATTTTGTATGGTGATCATTCCAATTAGGAGGCCCCAGGGAGATTTCCGCTCCGGGCCTCAATAGCTGTAGGTCAGCCACTGCCTGGAATGCCATCTCGCACCCCTGGTTGGGAAACTTTTCTCTATTTGATACTCTTCAATAAGTCTCCGTATACTGCAATAATCTTGGCCTTCTGCTTACTGCTTTAAATAATATTAAAACGTGTTAAATATGAATAAATTTAGGTCTTGAAAATGTCTGAATTACACAAGAATTAAATATTTACATCATTATATCTTTAAAAAAAGATAATTAAAAATAATTATGCTTATTTATTTTTTATAAATCTAGCTTATTTTTTACGTTAATATTTATATACTTAGCCTTTCTAAGAAAAAGTTCTTTCCATCTTATCATCAGATATTTTCTTAGATAGAAAGGTACAAGTTGTATATACAATATAATCATCTTTCTGCTTTGATTTTGTTGGAGTAATATAAAATAATTCATTTTATTTTTCATAGAATAAAAAAAAAACATATGTGAAGAAGTGCACAACTGCTTAACTTAATATATGTCAAAAGAAAACTTCTCATGTATGAAAAAAATTATTTTAACTGTTATCACTTCTTTTTTAAATAAACTTTACGCTAGAAACAGATTTTTTTTTATAGTTAGCTTGAGCCTAACTAACAAAAATGATGAACAAATATCCAGAAGATATATTAACAAATTATAATTAATAATAATAATAATAATAATATACATTAATTATTTTTATTCATAATGCAACTCTTCTCGTTAAAAGTAGAAGTAGAAAATATGTGTACTAGATCAATTTGCCAATAGAAACGAAGATGAATGAAACATGAAGATCATTAAGCATTATAGATCGTTTAACCTTTTCTAGAAGATTAATGTTAATCGCTTCTTTGTGATCTCATTAATCTCATCTTTCGAATAACTTACTATTCTTAAGAGAATTTTCTTTCTAGTTAGATCTAAATAATCCTTTCTGCAAAGATTTACATAATGCAGTTCCTTTTAGAAGACATGTTATAATAAGATGGAAGGGACTTTTCATTAGAAGAGCAAAGTACTTCACGTATATAAATACAATAATAGTAAAGTAACTAAAGTAGTAATACTGTAAGTAGTACAGTAGAACCCCGTTTATACGTTTTTTGAAGGGAGTTGATAAAAAATTGTGTACAAATGAGATTAACGTTAAAATGAAACTTTTTATTTTAACTCTAAATGTTGAAAAATACATTAAAACTTAAAATTGAGAAGTTTAATTAACCATGATGGGCAAATTCAGTTATTTTGGCATAAAGAAAGAATCAAAGGTTTGTTTTTTGGATGCAATACT
>WUQG02047974.1:0-10414 GCA_011317285.2 Androctonus mauritanicus
CAATATGAGGGTGATATTGATCAGGGGGGCTTCCGATGAACCTTAAGTTTTAAGTATACGTAAAACTTTGATTAAATAAATGTTAATTATATATTTGTGTTGACATTTTATGGTGATCATTACAATTAGAGGGGCTCCAGGGAGACTTCCGCCCCAAGCCTCGATAGCTGTAGGTCCGCCACTGCCCTACATCCACTGATTAACCGATATTAATAACAAATCTCAAAGAAAAGGGAAAAGTTTATTGCAATTCAAAAGAAAGCAAAACATGGCGGCTAATCAATTGATGTTGCCAGCCGAAAACAAATAATAGAATAAAAATAAAATTAATAGATAAGATGGAAATTATATTTCATTATACCATATATATATTTAAAACGTTGTCTCCGTTATTTTTCTTATCAAATTCATGCTGATCAAACATTTTATTATTAATATAAACAACCTAAAGACGAGTTGTTTAGATGATCCTTATTATGTGATCATTATTCGTGTTTTCCAGTTATAAATATATATATATTTTTATAAAATATCTAATACTGAAACAAAGATAAACTTTATAAATATAATACTAGATAAAACTTTTGATTCCGCCGAGTAATGCATCTTGGAAATAAAGAAACCATTTTATATTTTCGAAATCAATAGAGCATCTTTATGTTATTTTTCAACCGGGTAAAATTCCATTATTTTTATATTTTCTTTTATAACAACTTAAAATATAAATAAATATATATATATTTTTCAAAATATTTCTGTTTCGAAATTATTTAGTAGTTATGTAAGCCATTTTTTTTCCTCATAAATGACGTAAAACACGCTCTATCTCGAAAACAATTTTTTGATTTAAACCGCAAAACGCAATTAAAATTTTTTATGAGCATCGAAATTTGCACATAAATCATAAAAAATAATATTAATTACGATATAATTACTGAAAATTAAACTGATGTACAGGTCTATAACATTATTATATTTGTTTTTATGTATTATTATTTATTCGTGGTTTATCTTATTATTTATATGATTTTGGACAAATTTTTTATTAAAAATAAAAGGATTAAAATGTACTAGAATAAAATTTATTATTTGTAATGGCAAAAAAATAAAATTAATTCGTTATCAATTAAAGTTAGATCTTACTGTGTTCATTAAAAGAAAAATAAATATTCTTATTGTTTCAACACTTAAGAAAATTTAGCAAATTTATCTTGACAGTAAAATAGTTACTGTTCATTAAAAATTTGCGTTTGGAGGAAGAGAATATGCATTTGGTGAGTTGGGCATACTTATGGCTCCTTTAATGCAGTTAAGCTAACTGTAAGGAAACAACTTGTAACAGCTGGAGGAAAGAAGCGTTTGGCAAACAGCGGTCTGTGCATACAATTTATAATTCGGTTTATTTTATGCAATAAAATATTTTTAAATTCTTAAATATTTAAAAATGGGTAAGAAGATATATATATATATCCTTTTCTCTTCTAATAATGATTAAATTGATATAGAATACCTATATGATAGAATATCTAAGATATTCGAACGTATCTTTTATATTACAAGCATATTATAGATTTAATCTCAAAAATAAGATGGCATTTAATGTTTAAAACATGAAACGAATGTTCTGAATACTATTTAAAATGCGTGAGATAAAAGTTTCCGTTTTAGAGCATCCTCTCGTTATGCAGAACATAAAGAAAAATGGTGGATATCTCGTTGTCATTGATGGTTTTTGCGGATTTAAACAAACTAATGCGATAGAACATAATTATTTTTATGGCAATAAAGACAAAAATTAAGAAGTTTAAAAATATTTATGGTATAAATTTGCATACTACTATCGTTACGATGTTATTTTTTTATTTTATTTATGTAAGTAACAGATTAAAATTCGACATCGATAGATCGTAGATTAAATTATTTACATCGTGTAATTATATCAGTGATTTGCAATGCGTGTTTGGGAAGCGAAGAACGATTTTAGTCAATAATCGTCGTCACAGCAACAATTATTAATCTTTCATCATTAGTAGATTATCGATCGCGCAAATTACCGATCTTTAATTTTACCATGTTTGTCAGTTTTTAAAGTAGGAATGGGAGGAGAATTCTTTAATAGTTCAGCTTTAATGCTGTTTTTATTTTTAGTAAATAAAACTTAAAGCAATTCGTAATTTTGAATATCTAGTTTCGTAGAAAAAAGATTTAATACCTGTACAAAAGAAAATTATTTATTTCTCGGCATTTATCCGTAAACAATATCATTTTTTCTCACTGATAAAAATTTATGTCAGTTAAATTTAAAATGGTAAGTTTTTTTTTTTTTAATTAAAATGCTCATAAATTTCCTCAGCGATGAAAGAAAAATATGTTGGAGGCACATTTTAGAACATAAATGTAACCGTACGTAACATTAGTTTTAATAAAAATGGCTCCGAAAACCGAAAGTATCGTTGGATATACTTTTATATTTTTCTTAATTACAATGCTTTCTTTCTTACAGATAAAATTACACGATTTTCCTGAAAAACCTTTCTTAATGATATCTTGTAACAATTAAAAAAAATTGGAAATACAAACTAGAATAATAAAACGATCATTTCGTTTCGTCATTACAAATGCAGATAGAATACTCTTAATTATATCTGCTATTCTCATCCTATCTATTTTTATTCGTAATTTCTTTGATTAAAATGCATTACTTCAATAATATATACGATCTGTTTTAGTTCTACTTGTTAGAATCCAGCTTATTCTTATTACTCCGACAAACTTTTGAATTTTTTGCTGTTGCTTCCAGTAATATGCCAAACTCGAAGGATAGGTTTTGATATCTATACTTTTTTAATGCTAAAAAGTGATTCCTTTGTGCTGTTGTAAACTTTGAGAGTTAATATATCTGTGGCGAATGAACTGAAAATATATTTAAAGAGTTTTTTTACTGATTTTTGTACATTTTACTGTAAAAAATTAAACGTATAAGAGATGTAAACAATATAAAAAAGCATGTAAAACAACTAAAAAATGCTTCGTTCCTACATAATTAAGTGGTAATTATAGATTTAATAAAATTAATGGTAGTTTGAAGTATATTTTGCATATTTTCATTAAAGTTTGTACTTAGGAATTTCGTATATTTTGTCATGAAATAGGATAACAAGTAAAAATAGATTTATGTGATGATACTCGTAGAATAAAAATAAAAAAATTGAAAAAGGCACTTATTCACTGGATACTATGCCAAATCTTATCATCCATTGAGTCTGGACACAATAAGAAGGCAGTTCTCTACAGTCTTGTAGCTCACCACGTCCGGAGCAAAGAAGTTGAAGGAGATTCTGAACTCGAAGAACGACAAGTCAAGGTTGGACTCGCTGATCTATCATCACATAAATCTGAAAATAGATTTATGTGATGATAAAAGAAAAAATAAAGAGCTTTATAAAAACTGTCAATACTGTATAACAATCTTAACATATTGAAAATTCAAAAGAATTTTTCGTAAGAAAACTGGAACTCTGAGTGAAAATCTGAACGACTGAATATGAGCTTTAATAATAAATTATTATAAATGCTGCATAATTATATCGATATTTAATCCGAGATAAAATGTTGTAATAGTGTAGAATTTAATTTTTTATTATTTATAACAAGCATATAAAATAATTAGCGTGTTTTCGTGTAACTTAAGGATAAATCGATATTTTCTGTAACGAATAGGTAAAGCTACACACTAACTCGTAAGTTAAAAAATATTAAACAAATTTATTTTTCCTTGTAAATAGAGAAAGCATTGAAGGTGAGCTTTTACATAATTATTGTCCAGAGATTAGGAATAATTTATGTCGAGAGGAAACATTTATGATGACTTTTCTATATTTTAGACAATAAGTGGAATTAATTTAAAGCCATTGGAAAATATTTAATCCATTTGAGAATAAACGTAAACATTAATGATTATGTTTCAAGGATTTATATTCCTTATTTTGCAAAGAAAAATTTAATATGTTTGTAATATTTATTGTGGATAAATAGCTAGTCAGCTTATCTATTTATCCATATATTGTCATATGATATTTGTCAGTTCTGGCATATTAAATCCTAATATTTTCGTTTGTTGGCACTGGAAATCAGACTTTTTAAAGACCATAAAATTTCGATTTTTGATAACACTTTTTAGATCATCAAATTTCGATTTTTGATCACACTTTTTAGATCATCAAATTTCGATTTTTGATCACACTTTTTAGATCATCAAATTTCGATTTTTGATCATACATTTAGGAGGTAGGTTGCCTACCTCCTAAATGTATGATCAAAAATCGAAATTCCTAAATGTATGATCAAAAATCGAATTTCCTAAATGTATGATCAAAAATCGAAATCTTTTTTGTAGGGAAATTTATGCAACAGAGAAATTTAGTGACGGGCCGGACAAATCTTGCTCGAGGGCCGCATGTGGCCCGCGGGCCGAAGGTTGCCCACTCCTAATTTAGACCATCACATTTTGATTTTTGATCACACTTTTTAAATCATCAAATTTCGATTTTTGATCACACTTTTTAGATCATCAAATTTCGATTTTTAATCACACTTTTTAGATCATCAAACTTCGATTTTTGATCACTCTTGTTAGATCGTCAAATTTCGATTTTTGATCACACTTTTTAGACCATCAAATCAAGATTGTATTTATCTTGTTATGCAATAAATCAACAATAAAATTTTGTTAGATTTTCTTGTTTGCCATAATCATATCTGAAAGAATTGCATTCATTAAATTTTCCATTCTGTAAAAATCAAGTTAATTCATTTAACAGTTAAAGTTTTTACTGGAATAATTTTTAATTCTTTTGAAATTACGAAGAAAAAAGCCCATAAGAACTCCATAAATGAAAAATTATCTTATAATTTTAATTAACAAAATAAGTAAAATATATATATATATATATATTTATATATAATTTTTTTAACTGTTCAAAATTAAAAGCATAGAAAAAAAACAACAATCAGATAATTCGGAAGTTAAATAATTGAATGCAACGTACTTCCTAATAGAAATTTTTGGATTGGAATCTGTTGGCGTAGTGGAAGAATAAATTTTCGCAAATTGAATTATGCAGTAAGAAAATAAAATTTGTGAATAAATATTGGCTAAAGACAACAAAAACATTTGCAAGTTTCTTTGATTGATCTAAAGAAAAGAAATTATGAAGAGAATTTGAATATTACGGAAGAAACAATTTGATTAGATGTTCGAAAATATTCGCAATCCGAAAGAGTACGACAGCTTCTTAGAAACAAACTAAATACAAAGAACAATTAATTATTAAAGCCAAAAATAAATTTATTATTTATGTATTTAATTAATTCTTCTAAATATAATTAAAAATTAACATTTGCTATTTCTATCAGAAAATTTCTCATGTATTATGAATTTTTAATGAAAGAGAGCATAGGATCATACCAACCAAAATAAGAACATGAATATATGAATACAAAAACTTGATATTTAAACTGAATATTCTATTGAATAATTTGACATAGAGTATTACCTGATTGCATACAAAGATTCGAATCTATTGCTAGAATATTTTGTGTGTAACTTGATTATTTCTCCATATAATAAATGAAAACACGTATAACCAGATAAATAATGGGAATTAGCTTTTTTTTCCTAACAGAAAAAATCGAATGAAAGTACAGTCGCTCTGTACCACGCCATGGAACATCAGCACTGCTGATGACATTACGATTTCACTCTTTCTTTTCTTCTATTAACAGTTCATACAGAGGTTACGGTCTACTTATCCTCTGGCTATAGAAAACTAATACGAAAAAATGATTCGATATCAAAAAAGCTCAAAATAAAAAGCAATAAATAAATATCACGATATTGTCTAACATCCAGAATGCGCTCTGAATTATATTATGAATATTCTTGCAATTTAATATGATATATGACATTTTTCTTTCTTGAAATGCATTAATAACATAAAAATATATGATATATGTTATTTTTTCAAGATATATTCGATTAAATAAATTATAAATTGAGAGAATAACAATTATTATGAAATGATATTCATTTGAAGTTAAAAATAGTTTGTTTTGAATACTGAAGCTTGAAATTATATCAGATGTTAGGATCAGTAAAAGAAATATACTGTATATTATGAGGCTCTTCTTCAAACAATCTAATCGTAAAATTGATTTGATCGCTTTTAATTATCAGCTAAGAAAATATTGAAATCCATACAACTCAACCTAATTTCCAAAAGCATATGGTAGATTCCTGTTTCTACATATCAATAATCGTTTTCAAAAATTACAGAATACTATATAGTATAATAAAAACTACAAAATAAAATTTCATTAGTTTTATTTCAAATTAAAATCTGTAATTTTTTCGTAGCACGTATCACAAAGTCGATTTCTTTAAACAGAAAGGTATATTTTTTTTATGAAATCTAATTATATTCTCTTTTATATTTTCGTAATGAGTACTTTTAGTTACGTATAATATTTTCTAAAACTGAATGACCACACGGCTAACAGTTTGCTTGACATTTCGAGGATCTAGATTCAATTCCAGAGTGACATTTCCAGATTTCAGAATATTAAGGAGATATCTAGTCCATGCCTTTCTGAAAAATCTGGAAGTGTAATGACATAGAATTCAGTGTTTATCATCTGAAGAAAGATCCTATAAGAATGTTAGCTTATAATTCTTCATCTGACGTCTGATCCTACTAAGCATGTTTGCTCACTGTCCTTTATCTGAAGAGGTGGCCGTGTGGTAAAGCTGTGACTTATCATCCTGGAGGATCCGAGTTCAAATCCGTATCCCATACCTCCGGAGAGTTTCGGGTCTGGCCCATTTAACCCTATCCTTCAAGAGATTGACTCCATCATGGTTGTTGGCCAGCTTGTGATGGGCTCTATAAGAGGTCGCCGCTAGGTATAGAATATTTCTCGTGCGATATGGCGACTTAACTAAACAGACCTAACCTAACCTTCATCTGAAGTTGCTCACTATCCTTCATTCCCTATCCTTCAACAGATTGACTTCATCATGGCTGTTGGCCAGCTTGTGATGGGTTTTATAAGTGGTCGCCGCCAGGTATAGAACATTTCTCGTGCAATATGGCGGCTTAACCAAACAGACCTAACCTAATCTTCATCCGAAGCTAGCCCACTATCCTTCATTTGACAACTGATCCTACTAAGCAAGTTGGCTCATTGTCCTTCTTCTGACAGCTGATCCTATTAAGCTTGTTGGCAACTCGCAACAGGCTCTCGAATAGTCCTGTCGTTCATTATCTGACAAAGAAGAAAATTTGCATAAAACTCAAAACGAGAACACTGATATTTTCTAAGCTATTCACCAATAGTTGTAATAGTTGTCATTCAGGTGGAAATCGTTGCAGCTATCGCTATTATCTCTATTACGATTATTTTTATCATCATCATCATCATCTCTATTATTGTTTTAAACAACGAGATAAGTTGAAATCTTGAAACAATGATCTGATTAATTGAAAAAATAATGCATTTTGGCCACAGATTATCCCTTTAGATGATACTAAATAGAGTTCAATCTGTTTGCACTACGAAATATCATTTATTTATTGGTAGATTATTTGATTGGCTTTTATTTTATAATCAAACTTTAAACAGTGTAAAATATTTAATTATTTTTAAAGAAACGAACCGCTATACTTAATAGACAGTCTGCCAAATTGTTATATGGTTTCAACGAGAGGTTAATAGAGTTTAGACGAAATCTATATAAAAGGCGAATAATAACTAACAATCCTATAATCAAATACATTCCAAGATGGCTGGATTACTTTTTTTAGGAGAATCTTGCGATAAGATCTGTAATATGTTGAAAAATGAAGATAAAGGTCATCGGCCCTTCTTATAAAAGGAGTCAGAGTATGGATTCAATTCTGGATCATTCAGGCTATTCATGCAGAGATCGTTGCTATTATTGCTGAAAGTAACCCTAGCAAAAAAACCATGCTCATCACAAAAATATCATAAAAAATTATATCTTCCCACATAAAAAAGACTATTTTATGGCACACGTTGCATAAATTTTCATTAGAGATTATAATTAGAAATAAAAAAAAACTAATATGGTACTTATTTTACAGATTTTTCTCTGATATACTGTACTTTGTTTTCGAAAAAAGTGAATAAATACCATAGAAACATGGTTTTTTTGTATACAATATTTATGAATGTGTTTCCGAATATGTTGCTATTTAATCCACTTCCTTCATACGTTTAAATCTCTCAAATCAAATCATTTGGACGTTTTAATATAATTAAGCAATAATGGATGTAATTTAAATATTCTGTAGGCTAGATTAATTGTCACGCAAAATTTAATCGCCTTATTAAACTAGTATTAAAAATTTCTTTTAAAAATCAAAAACAAAAAAATTAAATTCGTAAAAAAAAATCTGCCGACAAGTAATTAACTTTTTTTACATTTAAATGTAAAAATAGATCTTTCAAATTTTAAAAGATGAGGGAAGGAATCAAAGTAATTCTGATGAAAGTATTTAAAATCATTAATCATAGATAAAAAATATGGCGCAGTATTATATACATTATTATTGATTTATAATCTGAACGTCTCCATTTATATTGAAAGATGATGTTTGGTTCTGTCAGCAACACAAACCGATCCAAACTTAATTTTAACTATGGAGACAGGTTAAAAGCATTTTTATTTTGATATATAGTAAACTGCCGTATAACGCGACGGAAAACTTGCGATTAGTACTCGTATAACGCTATAAGCAGTCCCATATAACGCGCAGCATAATTTTTTTTAACGTTACTTATCTGTTACTCCATTGGTTATTATAATAAAACCAAACGATGTTTATTTCGTCTCCATGATAACTTTATAACTTTTCCTTCGGGTTATACGAAACCGCGTTTTCGGAGTCCGTGTTATACGAGATCTATTTGTACGTAATACTTTTAAAAATTTAGTTACTTGAATTCTGTTTTTGTTTTTTCTTTATTAAAAGAAACTCCTTTGAAACAAATTAATTGAAACTCTGCACACAATCAAATCATATTCGAAAGTAACGCACATACGCGATCAGTGCTGGAACTCAAGAGACAAGTTTAAATTTGCATAAAATCGTTTGATAATGCGTGTCTCGCATAACGCGGAACGTATCCCCGGCGTCTTGCTGTAATTAATACCTTTTACGAAATATATAACTGACTTAATTATGTTCACGTTTGTAAACAAGAATCACATTTAGATTTATTTCGATACAATTAAAATTACTGAAAAAAACTTAGAAAATTTCGAGAATTAATTGAGAAATTATTGAATGCTAAATTTAAAAAATAAAAAAAAAAAAAAATATTTTATTTTAAAGCATGCCTGTTTTTGCTCGAATTAATTTTATATTACTATAGGTGTATATATTTTTAACTGTTGTTGATGACATCTAGAAAAATATTAACTGAAAAAAAAATTTTTTTTAAGTAATTCTTATTTCTTTAATAAATTACTGTACTTTCTTATTAAATTCGGAAAAGCTAAACTTAATATTTAAAAAAAAAAAAAAAAAAACACTATCATTATCAGTATTATAAATTTGGTAGCGTATACTATTTATATAAATTTTTATTGTAACTTTGTTCCGAGTGTAATTTTTAAGTCTAGCATCTCTCGCTTCTCCTTCATCCATTAATCTCATTGCACTCCTAATAATAATAACACTATAAGATTAAAAAAAAAAAAAATACTTTTTATTTATATAAATCGACTAGTACTAAACTGATACAGATTTTATATAATGAACACACAATAAATCTTCACTAATTCGGACTGGCTTCTTTTCTCGATAGAACTTGACACTTTTCAGACAAATTCTCGATTTCTTTTTCCTCCAAACTTCAGTTCCAGTTGGAGAGTTTCCATTTTATAAAAGTTTTAAAATTATTAAAATAAAATACGTTAATTAATATTTATTGTTAAAAAAATTTGTATTTTTCGTATTATATTTAATTTATTATTCTGAAAGAGCCTAGACTAGATTAAAGTTGTTTTTTTGTACTATAAAACTTAAAAATATTTTCATCGAATGGTTTCATGATTCTGGATTTTTTTTATTTGCCTATTCTTCTTCTAAGAATTTTCTCTGTCTTCTCCATACTCGACGACAGCATCGGAAGGCAGTATTGAGTCTATGGAAGAGGCGTATCACCAACTTTTCTGACGGTATTAATGCGCACGGAACGGTCGATTTTGATGTTTGAAAGGTAGCAGTGTCAGTAAGAACAATATTTATTTTTATGTGATTGTGTCTCTGAGTTTGAGGTTTCTTAATTTCGAATAAACATTCGATTCAATTTACTTCGTTAGACGACT
>WUQG02047985.1:0-10414 GCA_011317285.2 Androctonus mauritanicus
AATACTTACCATTAATAATCGTACCTTCAACGGTTTAACCTCACTCAAGATTCTTTACTTGAATCATAATCGGATGTCTGTGCTGCATGGGTTTGAATTCGAAACTTTATCCAATCTACGCGAATTATACTTGGATCACAATGAAATTGTCACAGTGACTAATATTACATTTGTGCCACTTAAATCGCTCGACGTACTTCATTTGCATCACAATCGAATAGGAGAATATCAAGTATGGATGCTGAGCCTTAACAGATACTTACGTGATGTCAGGTTAGGCAATAATCCCTGGAGTTGTAACTGTAAATATATAGAAGATTTCTATGATTGGCTGCAATCGGCTAAGCATGTACAAGATATAGAACATCTTCGCTGTTCCTCCAACCAGACACATGGGCTCCTTATTCGCAGCTTTAACTCTTCCACTCTGTGTAATAATCGAAGTTCTGTCACTTATTTCCAGGCTGTTTTCATAGAGGATTATATGCCGGTGATGATTACAGCACCGTCAGTGTTACTCCTAGTCGTGTTTGTGTTGGTAATTGTGTGCGTTTACAGGAAAGAAGTCAAAGTGTGGTTGTTTACTAAATACGGTGTACGTCTCTTCCATCGAAAACAGTATACTACCGAGAATGAGAAATTATTCGATGCTTTTGTTTCATATTGTAAGAAGGACGAGGCCTTCATCGCGCAGATCCTAGCGCCCGAACTCGAGTGCGGAAACCCACCCTATAGACTGTGCCTTCGCTATAGAGATCTACCCTCTGCGGGATATGTAGCAGAAGCCATCTCCGAAGCCATCGAGTGCAGCCATCGTACCATCGTAGTATTGTCTGAACAGTTTTTGAAAAGTGAATGGTGCCGTTTCGAACTAAAGACGGCGCATAGAGAATCACAACGCAACCCTAAACACAGACTAATAGTCACTCTGCTCGACAGGATCTCCTTCAAGGAGATGGATCCGGATGCCAAAATGTGCTTCCATTCTTCTCCAGTAGTACGCTGGGGAGATAAGAGGTTCTGGGAAAAATTGCGCTATTCCTTACCTGATGGAAGAATAGCAGAACCCAAGAACCATCAATTTTCTTCTCCGTCGAATTCCGTCAAACTTGTTTAGTGAACTATATATAGTTTTTATTTAAAGAACAAGTGGACGTAAACACCGATCACTTCGTATGCAAAACTCCAAAACTTTTCGAATCCAGTGCCTTTCACTTGGATTACAATATCCATCGAGGACCGATTTTCTAGTGTGGGACCTTTTATAATAATATCATTCATTCGAATCTGATGAAAGTATACTGGCTGATTTCAAGGTTCTACTCGTACATA
This sequence comes from Androctonus mauritanicus, assembly GCA_011317285.2. Lineage (NCBI taxonomy): Eukaryota > Metazoa > Arthropoda > Arachnida > Scorpiones > Buthidae > Androctonus > Androctonus mauritanicus. The sequence goes on from WUQG02047985.1 coordinate 1,333, forward strand.
CATTTTTAAGTGCATTCCAACAGAACCCAGATGGTTACAAATTGCCCTTTTATATTCTTCAGAATATAAATATGATTATTAATGTTTAAAAAATCGTCAAGAAATTGAAAACAAACCTTATCGTTTTATGATGGCGGGGCCCTTCTCGTGGCACTTACCTACCTAGAAAACCGGGCCCCGCTGGAAATAATCTCCTGTGATCTATTTCTGTTTGGCAAAGTGTCGGTGCTAACTTCACAGCATAAAAGAGGACTGTGATAGTAAAAAAAGAGGAACAGTCATTTGACTTTTTGAATTTTTTTTTTTTTTTTTGCCCTTTTTATGTAAGCTTTACAGAATCAAAATGAAGAAAAGAGAAAGAACTTTATTTATCTTGTGTAAATAATTTTTGTTAATAAAACTTCATCATTTGATATTACGATTGTTGGAAGTAATTAATGATAGCTCAGAATAAGAAAGAAAAATAACAGAAATAGAAAGGGGATCATTAATCACGACCACACCCTCACAAGTACTTAACTCGATGAACATGAGCTACCGTTTTCATGAAGAGAAGTGGAATTAAGGTCCCATTTTGACCAAAATCCGAACCCCTTGACATTGCAGATTAATGACTTTATCCGAGTTTTTACCAATTGTCGTTTTTAAAAACCATTTTGGTAGTCTAAAGGTCCAGAACTATTTTTATCTCCTTCGATCCTTTTTTTTCGTATTAAAAATTTGAATTAAATCTAAAGTTTTTTCTGGAATTATCTGGAGTTTTAACTTAAAATAATACTAATAATAATTATATGAACACATTTTCAAAGTAAAAATCTATTATATTAAATTAAAAGACGATTGATTAATAATATTTACGAAAATTGAAGTATTTTGAACTTTTGCTTGAAACACACGAAGCTTTAATTTTACTCATCGAACTTTCAGACTTTAAAGTTTCAATTTAAAAAATCCAATTTAAGAATCTGAAGTTCATTAATGTTTAATGTTATATTAAGCTAGTCAGGGCCTTTTATCGAAAACTGGTACCAATCAGTGTTAAAGGCCGAAAGGACCCACCAATGAGAATGTCAAGAGTTCAAGGTCTGTGGCATCTTAGAGTGGGTAGGAAAAACTTGTTGAAGGCAAATTACTACTCCTGGATGCCACAATCGCTCTATTATTGTATGATTTGCATTCCGAGATTGTATCTGATTGAGGACCACCAACATCACTTGCCACCTTTCATTTTCGTCTCACTGCTATCTTTATCGCTACAATATCTTGACTGATTGCACCATTACTGTGCAGACACACAAATTAGGGATCAAGAAAATTGGAGTTTCGGTACCAGATCTTGTTCCCACTTAATTTGCTATTTTGAAAATTTTTAACACCTCGGGATGCGTACCGTCGATGTGATATGCATTCTATATTCTAGAAAGATTTCCTAATGGAATCTTTACAAGAACAAACTGGCATACCTTGAGCGCAACTTCTGTGAACTTTGACCTATCCAAATGTCAGAGAGACTTAATTGACGCTAATTGCGAGACAGCTGCTAATTATAAAATAGTCAAAAAAAAAAAGATCCAACGCACAAAATTTTCTTTATTAAAATTTATGTCTTGACGTGCTGCTTACACAAAATTTAATTATTCAGAAGATTTTTAAACAGAAAAAGGTTTATCACTTCTGTATAATTTATATTAAATTAATAGTTAAGCGCTAGATAATTGCTACTTCGATAACATAAGGTTTACTTTATGGATAAATCTATAATGAGATAGTATTGACTCAATGGAAAAATAAAAAAATAGATTGGAATAACTAACATTGAATTAGAGAGAAAGTTAAGAATTTAATGAGATTGCACACCAAAAAAGAAAAAAGAAAAAATAACAATTACAAAACTAGTCAAGTAGACAAGACATTAATTATTACTGTTGTAGCAATTGATAGCATTATCCTGAGGACGAATATAAACCAGTTACGACCAGTCGCTCTGGTGGTCCTCTTTTGTGCCTTTGTTCCCAGAGTTGATTGCTTTCGTGTAAAAATTAAATCCAGTCCCCCTTTGATAACCTTAAAAATTAAGCAAACCATCAGCGGTTTCTCGTATTCGGATACGTTGTAAAACAGGTAAGATTCGAATTTATTCCAGTCGACGATTTCTATGCTATTATAATAACAATTTTAAATTGAAACCCGCAGAGAAAGTAGGCAGCTGGGAAGGGGTAAAAATATAACTTTTAATAGGCGAGTAAGACAGAAATGAAGACATGTCTGTGACAGAAATCTCCTCCCTCTGCTTGACAATCAAGATCACGTGATGCTGTCAAAGTACTGATTACAGTGGGTCCAGGCCTGCTATTATACAACTGATGAGGTCCCGATAGCAGATGGCTAGTTGTCCTCCAAGGCAGACTGCACGCTATCTCATGTAGATCCTTCATATTTTATGAAATCCCACACACGAGAATTTTTTAAAAAAAAGAGAGATTTAGTATTGTGTTAGTTTATAGTCTTCAAGCTCAGTTTTCGACTTTATATTATTATTATTATTATTATTATAAAATCAATCGAAATTATTTTATCTTCAAGATTTATCTTTTAATAATATCTTCGTGCTGTTATCTTAATAACGAGTCTATTATAACAACAATGTTATTGTTTGGAATATAAACAATTGAGGACTAATTAATTCGTTGGGGAAATTTGTTTTTAAGGGAAAATTGAAAAATTATTATAGTTAATTTTTCACGAAATTTGGACGAAATATTTCGGATTTTAAAAAGTATAGAATAATAAAAAGTTTCATCATTTGTCTTGTGTAAAATTATTTTGTAGTCATAAAAAATAAAATAAAATAGATATTTAACAATATTTTTTAGATCATTAAATTATTTAAGTCTTTAAAAAGTCCATTATCAATTCAATCAGGAAAGATAAACGAGCCCTTTGATTTCTATTAATGCACTTTATAAAATGTGAAGAAAAATGTCGCGTTTTGCTTCGGAACCATCTTAAAATGATCTCGTAGATTCCATATTATTTATGTTTTCGAATTCAGATATAACCTAGAGTTATTTGAACAAATTCGAGACTACAAGACTCTTAGTAGACATCTAAGTAAATATTTAAGACTTCAAAATTGATCCGCATGAACTCCAACCGTAGGACTATAAAATCTCGATGGTCATTAATAATCATTCTTTCTAAGAAATAAACATTCTTTAAAGTTATTATTTTTATATGAAATGAAGCATTAAATTGAAAATATACTGTATATATTTTTTCTGATTTTTAAACAAGAACGATTCTATACTGTACAATATTCATTTACCAGGCCCTCGGAACGCGTTAAATATAGAGATTCATCACCAAAGGGGCCTTAATTATCAACTTTCCTTATCATCTAACGAATAACTCATTAGCTCAATACAGTTATTCATTTCTTATCAGTCCCCACTCCCCATACTTTCTAACCTAACTAATAGTTAACTTTCCTGCTCCCCTGGTAATTACCTTCTCCCCCTTCTCCCATCATTTCTCATCTGTTCATTCTGATTCATAGATTGTTTAATTTCTTTTTATCTCTATATAATGTCTTTATATATATATTTATTATTAAATTTAGCAGACGTTCATATTATAAATATATAATTAAATCAAATTTTAAATATTGGAAAATTCAAGAAGAGTTTAGCAATAAAGAAGAGATTCTTCCTGAGAATAGGTAAAGGAAAAAAAAAAAAGTAAAAGAAGTTCTTGACATGATTTATGGGTTTATACGAGAAGAGATAGAAGTCAATTTATAATCTGTAAGAATTGTAAAAGCAAAGTAAAATTACACAGGAATTGTAAAATTGAGATAAGAAGTGAAGTGTAGAAGGTTTTTATATCGCCATTTAAATTTTTTTTTTCTTTTCTTTTACAAAAGGACTTTATACCTTCTTCGTCCATTTGTCTTCATTTATCTCGGTGTTGTGACTATTCTTCTTAAGAGTAGAGAGAAAGAGAGAATACCGAGTAAAGCATATTTTCCTATACAGTGTTTCAATTAGTCTAGTCCGTAAAATTTCAGTTATTTAAATTACCTATTAAAATTAATAATAAACTTAAAAGGTGATAATTTTTTGTGTGGTCTGTTGACTAAAATATCGGTGAAAATTTTTTTGCAGATTACACAACATCTTGGATATTTATAGACTTCTCAAAATCGTGAATACTACCTCGGTCAAGTTGGAAGGAGGCCCAGTGTCCGTTGGCAGATAATACAATATTTACAAAAGTTTATGATTAAAAATTATAATATTGTCAAACAATAATTTTTCTGTTAACAAGAAAACTATTCTTCTAATATAAAGGAGCCATATTATTATTATTTATAGATTATCAACTGTTATAATAACAAACGTACCGATAGTCCTTGAAAAAGAATTGATACTCAACTAATACACTTACGTCAGAATTGTTATTTTTATTTTTACTAATAGCAAGGAATACTAAACTAGTAAGCATATACATATACTGTATATATTTTTTAAATCTCCTTTATATAGCCATCAAAATAAAATTTACGATCTTGTAGTCAAGTTGGACATTAATGATGTCGTTCTTACTTTACCTCCAACTTTTCGCATGAAATAAATGCGTAAAATAAACAAAGAAAAGCGTAAACATTTAGGTCATGGACGTAAGTCGTAATGGCAACTTTTCATTGAACTGTCACTTCCTAGATACGCTCTGATGACTAAATTTATTTATTAATATGTTAATACCACGTTTAACCCTTAAAAAGGCCCCGGAAACTTGGCGTTTGCTGGCCCCTGTCGGGATAAATCATTATTCGTGTTGTTGGTCCGAGAATCGTGGCTTTTTTGTTCGTTCGACGTTTTCGGAACGACTCTAAACAAATAATCTGGGGCTTAAGAGGCCTTTTAAGATATCGAGATCATCCAATTTTGGAAATTAAAGCTATAAACGGAGTGTCGGAGTGCTTTCGGAAATTTAGAGTTTTAAATAAATAAAACTATAAAATGCTGTCGGGTTTGATTACTCACTTGTCAGAAAAACTAAAAATTCTTTCTCCATTCTATACCAAAGTAGTATTGGTTGTCATACAATAGAAAATTCGAAAGACCATTTCTATAATTGATTTCGTTCCCGATAAATGCGCTTTCAATAAGGAAGCGGAATTGTTACCTAGATTAATATGTCAAGGTTACTGTAATTTGTTTCAGAAAATACTAGTTTAGTAAGAAAATTTTTAATTAAAAAAAATTTATCCTATTTGTTGTCTTCTCTCGGTTCACAGTCAACAAGCAGTTGTAAAATTCTATTTTTTTGGAGAAGAGCCAAAATACTTGAATGTCTCGTCTCCCGCTGGACAATGTTGGAAGTGGGCCATGGTCGAGTTCTCTAAGCAAAATTTCAGTCGTATTTAAGAATTAAAATCTATAAAACAGATAATTGTCGAAAGAATATATATTTAGAAATGAGAATTTAACGGGCGGAACCGGGTCGAGATTTAAGGATAAGTTAACCATTTGCTATTAATTCATCCGGTTAAAAAAGAAGTAGAGTTTTCATTGTTTCTCGATTTTATAAACAACTTACGTAGTTTCCATTCTGATTTTTGCTGAAATTAGGTTCAAGCAAACAAAAGATATTCTTTAAAAAATTTTTTTTATTCGAGGAAAAACGCCATAAACAATGCAATTTTGTTTTGCTATCTCGCCTTAGACAGAAAGCAATAGCGTAACGGAGAAGCAATTAATTTGAAGGGTTGCGTCAATATTATAAAAGATCTTTTCGTGATTTCACATATTTTAAACATTTGGATGGATTTAGATTATTATTCCATAGTTCAAAGCCTTTAAATAGTTTTATAAGAAGCATTAAACTAAAACAAAGTTTTCCATTTTTGGTCGTTTATCGATCGCATTCCGAAAGAAAATCCTAAAAAAAATCCGACACGATTCAAAAAGAGCAAAAACAAGTTTGTGTACAAAAGAAAAAAGATAATAATAAATATTCTTAGTAGCCTAGTCTCCAAACACGACATGGTTAAAGGATAAAATAAATCTTATAGGCTAGCGTATAGAACAAGACCAATAAATAGATACAATAGATAAACCCAAACTAAAAAGAAACTAAGAGAGATTTTGAAAGAAAAAATAAATTCAATAAACCATAAGAGATAATTCCAAATATTATATGATCTCTATAAAATCAACAATAATTAAGTGATTAACACGATAAAACAGCCAAAAGTTCGTAAAACAAACAACTAAAATTTGGAATTTTTACAAGTTTATAAAGATCACAGAACAGAAAAGCGTAAACAAATCTGAAGTCTCTGAAACACAAACAGTTTAATATGCTCAAGCAAATGTAATCATGACTCAACTTTACCCCTTTAATTAGAGGGTTAAGCGTCTCAATCAATGAAAACATCAGGTAAAGTGCGGTAGACACAGGGTGTGGCTTCTGTTTAGCCAAGAAGTCATGCAAGCTAGAAATTAACGAAGTATGCTCTGGCGGGGTTCTATTACTCATTGGTAATTAAAAAAAAATAAAGGCCTCATATGCTAGGGCCTATATCAAGCTTTATATGATCTTTAAGCTAAACTTTATAGCATGTGCGATAAAGCGAGAAGAAAGGAACCGGTCGGTGATTTGAAGAAGTAAAGACAATCCGGTGATCCTAACACGATCATTACCCAGATGTCATGTCAATAAAATACTTACACATGGATACTTCTTGTTTTTTTGTGCGTGCCAGCTGAATATCCTGTCGCGGGGCTCCTCCTCCGAAATATAAACTGATGTCGCAGATAAAATGCAGTTAATCATTTGCTTTGCTTCGACTGATGGCTGTAGTTTCCCCCTTTTACTCGCCTAAGTGCGTGCGGGCCCCGGAAGGCCTCTCTTAACGAGAAGTCTTGTGGGGCTTCTATAAATCATTACTTTAACCCGTCCGGATTTTAAGGTCACATGATTAAGCGAAAATCCAAATTTACGATTCTTCTTCGTTTACCACCTTCAGGGAATTTCTAAACGCATTTTTGTAAAAGTTGAGAAGGATTAGGAACTCGTCGATCAATCGAAAGCTCAATTTTTCCAGTAATTATGAACTGCCTGGTATTTCGAGTGATATTTTCTTCTACTTATTAGGAAAGTTCAGATTCGATTTTCGCACGGAACCGAATCTCACTTTTCTCCTCCCACGGAGTTAAATCTGTTAGCGCTAATGAGCTGAAATGGTTAAAAAAAAAAAAAAAAAATATGAAGTAAGAGCAGAAAGCTTCTGTCTTCGAAGATATTTTACATCCTAAGAGGAACCTTAAATTAGAAAAGTTCCATTCTTTTAAGGCATAGAGCTGACGGATTTTTCTTAACTAGATTTCTTATCTAAAAAAGATAAGAAGACGGAGAAAGTGTGAGGAGCTCGAAAAATACGTAACTGCTCCATCACGTGTGGGCGAAATCACGAATTTTTTGGCAATTTTCCCTCGAAGACAAAACTTCTATTCTTCTACTAAAAAGAAAGCTGTACGTTTGCGCAGGTGAGGCCACCCCGGTAGAGGAGAATTTTCGGAGAAAGTATCTTTTAAACACGAAGAAAAGCGAAAGCTAAAGAAGAATATCTTCCAAAACATGAATTCCCCATCAGACGTCTCGTTGAGTGTTAAATTATCTTCTTTTTATCAGGCCTTCTATTAGTCTTCGTCAAAAGTCATTTTTATCTTGATGAAGCGGGCACGAACCTAGCCCTTGAACCAATACCCTACCTTTATTCACATATGGGACATAAGTATAAAAAAAAATCTTTATCCTGCTTTTTCTTGTTCAAACTGAAAATATGTCAAACAACACTTGATCTCTAAACATCGTTTCTTTCTTTTTTGTTACTGTGGAAGTAAGAACGATCGATTCAAAAAATATTCGCTAATCTGATAAAATTGATCAAGCGAAAGTTGTGTTATTTGCCGTTTTGTTGCTATGGCAGTATACGGTATTGCTGATTAATAGGTGTGGCGGTATCTTAATATCTTTAGAGGAGTAAGTCTATTATATCTTTGACTATAACTTTTCCAGAATATTGATGTTAATGTTACTGCTTTCCTATGTAACCTGTAACACTGTAACATTTTATTTTCGCTATTTAACAAGACGTACTTATTATTCAAACCTACAGCAGCATATCACGAATTATTTAAATCAAAAACCCACGAAGGTTTACAATATTGTTATAGTGAAGTAAACTTAAAATATCTACTTTTTTTATATTAGAAATATAACTTTTTATTACTGTAACAGCAGCTTAGATATTCTAATGCTAACATAGAAGCATAAGCACTCGTTTAGATGCATCAGGTTTAAACATTATATTACAATATTATTATTATTATTATAGTAACATTATCATCTCCGCAAATGTTCTTCGATGTTCGGTACTTATTGCAGAAGCAATATTGCTTTAAAGACTGACACGACAGGTAAGAGTAACAGACACCGGCGAGAAATACTACCACAACAACAAAAAAGAAAAAAAAAAAAAGGAGCATCTACCGACATCCCTCCCCGCACACGTCACTCCAAATAGAAGGCGTCGTGAAAGATGGCAAAGCGGAGCGTAGCAGCTGCGTTACAAATTTGCAGCACATCTACCCTGACAGACGAGCAGCTGACACACCGCATCAAGTCTTACTCCTCTTCTCTTTCGTCTTTCACGGTTTTCGATACTTCTATAGTAATAACTGACGAAAGAAAAAAATAAAAAAATATAAAACTTTTGAAAGGAATACTAAGAAATCCGATAAGGAACCCCCGAAGCGACGGATAAGTCCATAATAAAGGATGTAATTTTATCTTAGGTTTATTGTTTCCTGATCAGCATAATCCCGGGATTTTAAGATTTTTGAAATTTAAAATCATCTACATTCTTCCAAAATAAGCTTTACATGAATAATTGGAGAAGAAAAATATGAAATGTAAAAATGACGACGGTCCTGTAAGAGGAGATTTTCAAAACATCTTTGTCAGTAACTAAACAGTACGGTTTATTAGACTTCGCTCGCCCTCCTACTAATAA
>WUQG02047996.1:0-10413 GCA_011317285.2 Androctonus mauritanicus
ACTATTTTCCTCTGTGTAGAAATACCCTCAACAATGGTAGTGCTTTACTGTCAGGTTATCTTGAGATAGACTATAGATGACATACTACTTCCACCTCTTAATCTGCCATTTTGATTTTGCAGATTTCATAGCAGATGAAGTTTCTGCCAAAAATCAGTCATATTGTATTTTATAGCTACATACATGATTTGTAATGTTTTTTATGAATATTTTGAATTTATTTATTGCAATTAATGTTCATATTTTGATTTTTTTTGATACTTCATATTAGAAAAGAAAAAACTCGCAAACTTGGGAACTCAAACTGAGAACTATCTGTATTTATATATATTGGAACTTCTGAAAGTGATTATTTAAAATTTTGCACATATTATAACAATATCAAGCATTCATATACAGAAAATCAGTTCACATTTTGTGTACTTAATATAATGAAAAGTTTATTATTATTATATAACTTTTATTATTTGTTTATATATTTATTATGCTTACTTTTATATATGCAATCATTGTAGCAAAAATATGCTACAATGATTAGCAGATTCATGTGCTTTAAGAACAAACACATTTTTTTATTTAAATTTATTCCTATAGAAAAATTAATCTTGAATTATACAAGATCTTTGGGAATGCATCCCTAACATATGTCCCTAATAAAATCTTTAATCAGTGTATTTATCTAAATTATTTCTGTCAAATTAATCAATGAAAAGTTTATTTAAAACCATGGTACATACTTGTTACATATGTTGAATACACAAAAAATGAAAAAAATGCAGAAGTTCATATTTTTTTGGAGCTTTAGAAAAGAAGCAAGTTTGAGGAATGGGCTGTTGAATAAAATAAAATAATAATAATAATAATAATAATATTTAATATGTATATATCTTTAAAAGACTGTATTTCAAAATCTATTGAAGATAAGAATGTTTGATGCAGTTTTTTAAATAAGATTTTCATTTAATGTGAAATTCAATATTTAAAAAAAATTTTTGGAAAACAATTTTTTTTTTTTAATTTCAAGATGATTATGTTTTGGAAAAAATATTGACTGTACACAAAGTATTATTGATTTTTCATATTGCTGATATGATTATGGAAGCAGCAGTAGATATATATATATTTTGAGATTAAAGATTTGTATTTTATGAGCAAAAGTTCTCTCCTAGCTCTGTCATATGAGAGTGCAAGTCTTTTGGTTTTTCTGTCTGACAAAAGCATTTGGCATAATAGTTTCAGAAAACAGGGTAACTCTGAAACTGAGCAAGAAAATGGAGCATCTGCATGTGTCAGACAAGAAAGTTGAGTGTGTCAGAATGTCTTTTTGTGCAGTCTCCAGAAATCTGTGCAATATGCCAATAGTAAACTAAGAATGCCATACAGACACTGTGAAATGTGTTCCAAAAAGATTGCAAAAAAGATTTGCAATATATTCCACAGTGAATATGAAACCTTATCATCTGAAACTGATGCAGATGATAAGATGCATTTGCCTGCAGACTATGTAGTTTGTGCCAATTTTAATACCAAAATGCAACAATAATGGCAATAACAACAATTTTCTCAATCATTTTTCATTCGACAATGAATCAACATTTCATCTTAGTAGCAAGATGAATGGACATAATGTCCACATCTGGAGATGGAGGATACAGCACCAAAGAGATTCCCCAAAGATTAATATTTTTTGGACAATACCTGTACAACAAATTTATGGATTGATCTTTTTCAATGAAAAAACTATGACAGGCATTTTCATATCTTGATATGCTCCAAAATTGGCTCTTCCCTCAGTTGTGGGATGAATCTCAAAACTTCATTTGGCAACAAGACAAGGCTCATCCATTCATTTCTTCAGTATTTGGGGAAATGATTGAATAATGGCATTCATTAATGGTGAATCAGACATGTCAGTCTGTAGGACACTGTTTTTCAGAGGATGTCTCCATAATTTCACAATCTTATTCTGTGTGATTTCTTCTTGTGTGATATGTGAAGGACAAGGTGTATGTGTCCAATTTTTTCAGTTACTGAAATATTTTTTTAAGTTATGTTTTTACATGTTATTTAAAAACTGAACCACTTAATAGAATTTAATTTTTTATTCTATCTTGTCAATTTTGTAATTTAATATATCAAAGATATTCCAATTTTGAGATGAGACAAGATAAATGATATTTGTGATAATTTTAAGTAAATTTGAATTTTTCGTATGATGAGCTATAAAATACTTAAAATTGAAAAAATATAATAATATACAGTTTCACTTTCACTTTCAATTGATAAATAATAATATACACATTAACTGTATATTATTATTTATCAATTGAAACTGAAATAGTTATATTTTATATTTAATTGAAAAAATATTATGAATAATACGAAAATATTGGTTAATTCTGTTAAAATATATAAAAATATATCTTAATTATTCTTTTTTGTTTCATTTTCACAGATATTTAGGCAAAAAACACAAAAATCAAAATGTAAATATTCCAATTATCATAAAGAAAGCACTAAGCAGCAGGTGTACAAGTAAACAAAATAGAACAATGATGTTCTATTTTGTTTGCTTCTAATTTTTTTCATTCCTTCACACCCAATAAAACAAGATATAAAAAACAAACATTTATTGAATGTAAAAAATGTTTTTTTATCCCTTTAAAGCCCTCTTCAGTTATAAACACAGAGAAAAAGGGACAAAAAATGTTTTTATATTCAATAAAATGTTTGTTCTTTAATTCTGCTTATGGGACCGGTATTTTTATTAGGTTTAATATGGATAACAGAGGAATTTATAAAGATATTAGCAATTCCTTCAAATTTTATAACAATGTTGTCTCTCTCTATTTTACTAATGTATTCTTTCTTGATGGAAAAGACAAAGAATACAAAATGAGAAAAATGTTGCTTATAAATAAATAATTAAAAATTTTTCTGATATGAATTTTAGAACTGATTAAAAATATCAGTTCAAAAATGGAAAATGTATACAATAATATTACAAATTAAATTCAATAAAAACTTTTCTTACTATTCTGTTACAAAAAATTTAATTTTACATACGTAACAAGAATTATTTATTTAATAAACTGTGGTTTATTACAGAAAAATTTTTTTTTGAATGCCATTAATTTATTTTCCATTTCCAACTGAAATGAAATTAAATTTTCTATACAGAGGAGTTCAATCCAATTACATTGTAATTGGCTGGAGACAGTGTGGCACAGAAGTGATTCAATATAGTAGTTTTATTGAATTGAATTTCCATCAATTTTGTTACAAAGTCTATTGAGTTTATATTTTAATGTATTTAAATCATCATATATTAAATAATAGGATTTAAAATAAAACATAATAAAAAAAGGACCACAAATTATGGATTATGCATTATTAACTATAAAAATAAAACTTTAAAAATGATCATGTCAGTACAATATGAATAATATACTATTCATCATTAATTTGGAAAGTAATAATCATTATAATTTAAAGAAACTGCTCAGCATTAGCTTTTATATATATAGATTTCAAGATGTATTTAAAATTTTTATTTCAAAAACTCTGCTAAATTATAAATTATACACTTAAAAATCAAATCTGCAGCAAAGAAGTTACATATGACAACCAGCAGCATTCTGGGGTTTGTTTATAACTATTTATAATATAAACCCCACTTAATCAATGTAAAGATTATGCAAGACATAATATCTAGGAACTTATTCTTAAGGATTAAAGAACATCAATATAATATAATCAATGGCAATTTCTCTACTGCCCTGGTTAAAAGATTCTACGAGTACAACTTACAAATTATTTATCAAAAGTGTAAAATCTTGTTCGAGTAACAAAGATTTACTCCTAGAAAAATTATTGATAATAGCACAAAGAAATTTGCTGTAGTTATTAATGATCAACTGAGTGTCTCCATTTCTAAGGCATGGGAATACAGCATAAATTATAATATGTAATTATTAATATGACAATTTTGTATGAAGAATACAGTATTATGTATGATTTTTGTTAAATTATTTTTTAATGTAAAAAGTCTTTATTAATTATTAGCTAATTTAATGTATTATAATATTTAATATTCTGTAATTTAACTAAAATTTATTAGTAGAATTGTCTTTGTTTTATGTTTCAAGCTAATATATGTATGTATTCAAATATATATTCTACTACATTTCAACTTTTGTATTCTGAAAATTGAAAACTGATGAGGATCTCTTTGGAATATCAAAAATCATTTTTTAAAAAAAATGTTTATCCTTATTTTTTGGACTTAAAAACAAAGCACTAATTGCAGTTAAGTGTTTAAGATTTATTCAATTCTGAATTTTTAAAATCATAAAATTTTAATTATTTTATTAAATACTTTTTACACTCTTACATTTATACATTCTTACATTTTATATTTTTATCTAATAAAAATTTTTCTGAAATTTAGTATGGAAATGTTGAACTCAAAAAGATCATATAATAGTTATCACCAATCATCAAAAATCAATCTAAGTTTTTATTGTTTTATTATAATCTATGTTTAAATTTTGCTGAGATTTTATAGAATTATATAAATAACTAAATATTTTTATAAAACTATTCCAAATCAAATTCTCATTAAAAGTTATACAATCATAGTCCTTTTCATATTATTGTGATAAAATCATTTTACATACTAAAACTGACAATTATCAATAAATTTTTCAATAAATTTTAAAATATTTAATGCAAATTTGTTTGGACATATTAAAAAATTATAACTGTTTAATAAATCTTAAAAAAATGCTATAAAAAATTTTTTCATTGCCAAAAAATTATTTATAATTAAAACTTATTACAGATAAAACAATGATTTGTCAAAATATAATGCACCAAGTCATCATCATATTAAATCAAAATTTTTAAAATTTTGAAAGCAAATGTGTAAGGAATAAATCCTTAAATTCCCAAGACTAGACTATAGTGTCATGCAAGATCTCAGGAGTCTTGGAATGTTAAATTATTTAAAATACCTATTATGAAATAGTCATCAAATTATGAATTTATCTATTAGAAAAATGTCATAATCAAAAATAAATAAATAAAATAATTCAGAATAATGATATATCAAGTTATAAAAATGAATGTGCAACTAATTGATTGAAACTGCAATGAACTATTCAAATAAAAATTATGAGTGATAAAATTTTACATACATTTAATTAAATTAGATAAGTGATATAAAACATACTATATAAATAAATTAATTAAAAGATGTTCCTTTAATTATAAATATCACTTATCTAAATTTTGTTTGTAAATCAATACTTAGAGTAGGTATTGATTATTCATTATCAAAGAGTAATCTAAGTTTTCATTGTTTTATCATAATCTTTGCTTAAAATTTTGTTGAGAATTTATAGAGTTATATAAATAATTATATATTTTTATAAAACTATTCCAAATCAAATTCTCATTAAAAGCAGGCATCAAATTCAAAAATAATAAGCAAATTGAATATAGGCTATTATGTAATATATATTATGAATTATATCAATCAGATTTGTTTTTTATTTAAACATAAAACAGATCTAATTGCTTGAATGCTTGTAAGGCACTAATTTTTGCAAAAGCTCTACCATCTTTATATATTAATATGTTAAACAACTATAAAGTTTTACATTTTTTGCTCACTACTTCTCCATTATAAAATTGTTATGCACTGTTCAATTATTGTTTGAAATTTTTAAAATAAAATAACATGTTTGTTTACAAAAATATTCATAACTCAGATAAGTAAATTAAATGAATACCTATATAAATTTTATAAAACATCAATTATTTTTTTTTTATAATTGATGATCAATAAAAAGTAAAGGCATATTTTTAGATTCAAGTATTTTTACAATCAAAACTGATTATAAGATGCACCATTAACAATTCCTGCAATATAGTTACTGTTAAAACAAAGGAAATAGTTGCCTTCTGGTCAAGTAGTTCTAGGAGTAAAATTTTATTTATTTGCTATAATCATATTGTCATTGTTATGACTATATTAATTTCACAAATATGATAAAAATTAATGCCCACTTGGATAATAAAATAAATGAAGATAGTCAGTTTTGATAAGTATAAAGTTCAATTGGTTATGTCACATGCATTGCCTTTCAGCAAATTAATAGTAGTATAACCTCAAATAGGGCTGAGCTTGATCCAAAAGTTTACTATAAATTTAGAAAGAAAATGTTAGAAAATACATGCAGCATGTTTTTTGCTTAAATGCACATTCAAAGATTTTTTAAAAATTACATGAATATATGAATTATTCCATACTACTTTAAAAGTGAAGATAAATGTCTTTTATATGATGTAACATGAATGTCAAAGTTCACCTGCCTGCTCCTTGCCAAAAATTTGAATTTATATTACTGTTTTTCCTGAAGTACAGAATATATTTATAATCTATTTTACCGAATAAAATAATTCTATTAAAGATGAGTTTATTTTTAAATGAAAAATAGTAGAAAATTTCATTGTTTTCTTAAATTAATAAAATCAAAGTATAAAACAGGCAAGTACTAGAAATCAAGACTTAAAATTAGTAATTTTAAAATTAATTTTTCCATGTTAAGCATTTTTCTGATTCCTTTAATGAAATAATACTATGAAATAATCTATTGAAATATTAGCACTATGTTTTTATTTTCCATAGAAATTTCATCAATCTGCTTATTTTTATCTCAAATTCAATTACGAAATAAAAGTGATGCTTGCTTATTGTGCTTGATTTGGTTCTGAATTTTTTATTATTTTTAATCAAATATATTGTTTCTAATAAAAAGAAAACTGTAAGTGCACAGCAATAAAAATTTATTTAATACAGAAATTAATTTTATTTTCTATGACAAACTGAGGTTTTATAATCATTATTTAATATAATATCATGAAGGATAAAGAATTAATATAATTCAGAAATTCTATAAAGTGTAATTATTTTGTTTGCTTGGCTATATTCATCAAAATAAAATAAATAAATACAAAAAAAAAAAATCACCATTTATTGCACTTTTTTGTATTTATTTAAATGCAATTATAACTTTTTAAGGTTTATTTCATTGTAACATTTAAATTAATTAAAAATATTACAATTTAATAAGAAAAATCTAGTTCTTCATTAATTATATTCTAAATTTTGAAAAATACTAGAAGAAAAAGCTTTGTATATATATTTATATTTTATTTAGAAAAATCATAAATATTGTACTTTCTAAGTACACAAAATAGATGTAATTTATATTATTTTAAAGTTATATTCATTAATGATTATGCTTGATATTACAGTAATTGGACTATTCCTTTTTACCATATTTATAAAAGTTAAATTCTTATTAAAATCGTCTTTATTTATGGTAATTTCATTTAATTCAATTTATGAATTAAGATGATGCTACATAAGATATAAAATTTTATATACAAACAGAATACAATACTTTCAAAAAACTTCAGAAGAAGACTAAGACTATCAGATTAGAATTGTTCTATTATATTAAAATGATGATTTACATTAGAGAAATAATTTTATTCAGTTAAAAGCTCTATAATATGCTTTTAATTGTAATACATACAAATACAAAAATGGACGCTATACACAAAAAATGGATAAATCAAAACTATAGTTTAGTTTTGATTTATCCATTTTTTCCACATATAATTTATTATTATAAGAAAAGTTTGTTTAGACCAGATCGTTGCCAAATCAATGAATGTAAAATAACTAATGATCTGTCTTTCTACTGTATTTCTAAATAATGTAAATTTTCAAAAATATCAATATTTTGATATATAAAATAAATAGATTTAAATGTCATATACATATTCAAAATTGTTTTCATTTAAACATAAATGCAGTATTACATTCAATAATTTGTAAATTAATATTTCATAAAAATTCATTCTGTTCATCGTAATAATATTGTAAAAATTCATACATCTTTAAAACTTATTTTTATCGTTTAAGTTGAAATTTTGTCCACTAGATGGAACTTATTTGCTATAATTAAAAAAAAACCATTATAGATGATTTAAATTAAAAAGCATTCGATCAAAACGGATTAAAAAAAATTAACGATAAATATAAAATTAGTATTTAAAAATAATATATTATATTAAATATGTAAGGAAAGTACAAATTGGCACGTGCATCAATATTGACGTCAAATTAATGACAAGAGCGCATGCTCGGTTATCCACATGGCATAAACACGAGGAAGGTAGATAAACGTCATAGTAACCGAACTAGAATGGTTATTCAAAGCAAAAAAAAATTTTTGTTTTAAATAGCAAAGATAAAATCGACATTCTAAATTCAACGCATTAAAATTTATACAAAACTCATATTTATTAATTAATATAAAAATTTAATAAATGAAAATTTAACAAATGGTTCCTATATTATGAAAGTTTAATTACTTAGATAGTTAAACAATACAAAATAATTAAAGGCTTTTGTAATGAATCGATATTTGGTTCCCATCCGCAATTATTTTGATTTATCGATATCATCTAGGGTCGAGATTAAAACACCAAAACATATACTATTTACTATTTTACATGTTGATTCCATTTTTGTTGAATATTGTATCTCAAATATTTTATTAAAAGTTTATATTATAATCTAAAAAAACAACTTAATGCATTGCTTTCCGGAAACGACAGAACATGTGCTCTCTTATGTTTAAAGCCCCGTATCGAGCATAACTAACTTAGCCATAATCTGCGATTACGAAAATTTACAATATCTGTCTTTATTTATTCTATTAATCGAATAATTCCTTCTTTAAATAAAGTGAAAATCTTAATTATACCTTCACTAGTATAAAATTGAAAGCATTTTAAGAATATAACGTTATTATTGTTTAGACAATTGGGGAAGTTACAATGAATGTAACAGCCTGCGGCTGGTGACGTCACCTTGTGACACCCAAACTGTGTAACGTGCACGCTTGAGACAGCCAACCACCCTCTTTTCATACCTATTGCTTAGCGTTGCAACCATTTCCTAAAGATTATTTTACTGACCTGAATATAACGCAAGGCTCCCCTTAGGATACTGAGATTCGAAGTCTTGCGATCTTCCATATTAGGCAACTGCCTCTTCAACGTTTCAAAGCATTCTTTTAAATGGGCACGCCTGTTGAGTATGATTAAACCCCATGTTTCAATTGAACACACATTAGAATATAAACAATAAGACTATTTCCTTACCTATTTTTTTCTAATTTATTGTGTACTTCTCTAGTTCCACCGCCCCTAGAATAATAAAGATTTATTTAACTAAGCTTGCATTTTATAAAATCAGTTTTTAAAACTTACCCTTGTGTTTCATCGTTTAAAATCGGTGGTTCTTTAGATATTATTCCACTACTTAAACGCCGTCTTTCCTTGGAGGTATCGGGATGATTAGTGAATGTTTCTCTATCTTGTTTAGAACTGACAGGTTTATGGTGGGACCTGGTTACCAAAGGTTCATCGCAGGAATATAATCTCCCAAAAGTATTATAATCATGAGGTTCTTCCCCTTTTACGTGAAGAAATATATTATATTTCACGTAACTCAATAAAATTTGATGTCTATATTTGTGCAGTTATCTTTTATTGCATCTTAAGATTTTAAACTATCACGTGGAAGATAATAGAAATAAATGCGTCTATATTTACATGCATTATTTATTTTATTACTAACTAATCTTAGTAAGCTGTTCGACTTTAGAAAAGAAAGAAAATCATTAAATTAAAGAATTACTGAAGTAACGCATTAAATATAAATAAATAAAAATTCAGTTATATTTTGACGTATTAAAGTTGTGGTAGATCGTATGGAAATATATATTATTTAAAAGTCATAACTATAATTAATCTTTAGTAATTTACGATGTTCAGATTAACCGATTGAATCGTCAGAACAAAAACAGCATACTCAATAGGTAAATCTGTGCAAATGCTTTTCCTGAAATAATCTGATAATGATGCAGCAATAATATTATTTATACAACATCAAAAGCAATTATTGAAATAACGAAATAAATGACTTATCGAAACCGAAAACAATTTCTGCAATTCCAAATCTTTTAAAAGGACTTACCACGTGCTTTAGCTTTGGAACTGTATTCGACATATTTGGCTGCTTCAAGTAATGTCTCCAGATTCATGACTTTTACATCAATACGTTCAATTCAATATGGTTCGATCAGAACGTAATATAATATTATAGATGGGGAAACAAGTAAACACTTAAACCACGTTCACAGAATACTTTCCTGCCAAGATGGCGGGAGCTCATCAAAACAGTCACCGTTCGCTGGAGCAAAAATGCCGACGCACCACGTGGTCACAATGATTGACACTACATCCTTTCATAGAATGAGACTGCCT
>WUQG02048007.1:0-10412 GCA_011317285.2 Androctonus mauritanicus
TTGTTGTCATCAGTTGCTTCTTTTTATCTCTTAGACTTTAACTTGCATTGCAAGTTAAAGCCTAAGAAATAAAAAGAAGCAACTGATGACAACAAATCAAAAACTGAACAACAAAAACAAATCAATGTCAACAGAATAATTACACTTATTAAAAAAGTGTAATTAGAAAAAGAAAGAAAAGATTTGAAATAATTACAATTCTTTTTGTCTCTTAGGCTTTAACTTGCAATGCAAGTTAAAGCCTAAGAAACAAAAAGAATTGTAATTATTTTCTAATTAGTAGTTATATCAAATTCTTTGTTAACTTACATTGTGAGTTAAAAATTAGTTAATAAAGAATTTGATATAATTAGTAATTATTATATAGATCTTTAATATTATCAAGAATAAGCAGTCTTTATCACATTAACATTTATATATGCATATTTCAAAATATAATTGAGATATTTTTACACAAAACTTAGAAAATATTTTACAAATATAATATTAAAATACATCATAGTTCATATCTAGAGGGCAAAATGGGATATAAAAAAAGTTCATATATATAGCAGTTCATAAGTCAAGGTACTACTATAGTACTATATTTTATTCATTTCTGTTGACATATCAGAGTTTTTATAGAATTAGTTTTAATATTAAAAAGAATAATTAATCCAATTTATTTAACAAAACATTTCTAAAACTTAATACCAAACTATTTATTTTAAAATTTTTTAGTGTATGCATAACCAAAGAAGAATAAAATGTTGATTTATTTATTTTAATTAAATAAATAAACATTTTTATTCTTCTTTGGTTATGCATACACTAAAAAATTTTAAAATATTATTAAATATATATTTATTTTAATTAAATAAATAAATCAACATTTTTATTTTGTATTGTTGCTTTGCAACATTATATTAAGCTAATTTATATTTCATAGACAAAGAGTTTATGAATGGAGCATTTTTCATTATTTTAACATAAAACTTATTTAAAAAAACTACTAATTTTATAAATAAAATTGATTAAATGAATATTTGAATTCTCATTTGTAATAATTAATAATTCATTAAATATGCTTGATAGAATTTAAAAATTTCAATTTTTTGAATATTTTAAAAATGAATAATATGATATGAAATAATATGAAAATAAAAATAAATATTTTATCAAATTTTATTTGATAGAACGATTAATGATTGTAAGTGAACAATATTTGATGAACATTCAACAAAAAGAAAATAGGAAAAAGTTAGAAGAGTAAGCTATTTTTACACTATACATTAATATAATAATATCATTTATTTATAAATAAAAAAATATTTATATCTTATTTGATTTGATTACATTATGTGTTCTTTAAAATGAACATAAACAATAAGTTTTAATAATCATCATTGTTAAAGATGCCAAATAATCTGAATTTCTCTTATATATATAAGTATGGATCATTGTAATTCAGATCATCGTAAGATCTGTGTGTATATATATATAGGTCTTATGATGGTCTGAATTACAATGATCCATACTTACAATAGTGATTATTTATGACAAAAATCTATATTTACAATAGCCACCATCAATGATTTTGCAATAATAATGGCCAATTAACTGGATGGCCGAGTTGTCACTAGGTGGAAGCATGCTGTATTTTCATCATGCAATATTCATATTTAATTTTGGGTTTCATATCTCCAAATTTTTAAGTCCATGTTCAACTCATTCAACTCAATATTAAATGCATGGGAGTATGGAATTTGTAATCCAAGTTTCTGAAAAGTATCTGATGGATGTGGTTCACACATGAATTCACCTACTATAAAGTCCTATTGGCTCTACCACAGATGTGGGTAGTTTGTAGTTGGATAAGAAATGCATACTATCTTATAGTAGTGTTAACCAAAGATTAAAAAGTGGTATTAAAAAAAATAATTGCTTATACAGTATTTGCTAACTTAGTTAGGTTAGTTTGAATTAAGCCACTAACAAATACTTTTGGCAGCAATCAGTTTTAGATTCCTCCACAAACTGTCTAACATCTGTGCCTTTATATCAAATTTCCACCTTTTACAATGTGAATGCACTGGATTACCAAAAAATTTAAATTAACATAATAGAATTATAAATATTTTTGAAATTTGAATTGAGCATATGGAATTCATAAATGTTTTATCCGATTGAACTTTTCTGAACGCAAGACCTTTGTATATGTTGCATTATAATTCCATACGGTAGTTTTATACAGCTGAAGAGGTCTTTAATCAACCAGAAAAGTTATTGTATCATACTAATTTAATATAATAAAATTTTTTAAGTGAATGTTCCTACTGTAGTTCTGATTAAAGTAATATGTAATAATGAAAAATTCATTAAACAGTTTACTTTTTTTGCAAAAATATCACTTATGGCTTTAAATTGTCTAATATATATACTTAAAGTATGTTCATAAGTATATATTTATTTGCAATATTTAATGCAAATAAATATATAGATGCTTAGTATTATGATAAAGACTCAGCATGATATTACCTGCTTCTGTCAATAAATTTTATTTATAAGTATATAATTAAATTATTCTTTATTAATGTTAGAAAAATTTTATAAAATTCTTTCCCTAATATTTTAAAATTTATTTAATGATTTTAAAAATTTTGAATTTTAGTTATAGTCAGTCCTCATTTAGCATTGGGATTATGTTCTTGAAAATCATGACTTTAACTGAAACAACATTAGTTGAAACCAAAAATTTTATAGACCTAGTATTATAAGTTGGAGTTATTTTTCTAAAATATTTATTGATACTAGAAGAGATAATATTTGGCATTTTTCTCATTTAAATATTTTATTGGTGCTGTCATTTGTACAGTTTTCAACCAGACAAGTCTGTTTTTCCATTTGGTTGCCAGTTAAACTTCACAAGACATCTGTGTTTTTCTGTTAAATCAGGTTTAACCCATCATTTTTCATTGATTTCAATTTCCAGTTGAAATAGCATGCCAGTAATTAATTAAAATTGAGCTTAATTAATATGCAAAAAATTACTATATTGTTTAATTTTCATCAAAATCTTTTGAAACTTTTTTAGTTTATTGAATTTTTTGCCCTCTTTCTAACAATATAAGTTTTTTGAAATTTTATATATTTCACAATGTTTCATTCTGTATATGAGATTGATGAAAATATGATTTTTTTTTTTTTTTTTTTTAATATGAAGACAGCCATTCAATGAAATAGTTGCTATTTTTAAATAGAAGCTGTTCTCTGAACAAAACAAGTCATGAATAATGAAATTCAGTCAATATTTTCATAAAAATTGTATAAAAATTCCAAGCATTATATAATTTTTGTTCAATGAAATTATAAAAAATTACATAAATTCTATGAAATATTGTCATATTAATGTTTTATATTTATTGTTTTGTTCCTCACAGTCCATAACAGCACTATAAGCAAGTAACAACATTTTAATACCATAAAACGTTTTCAGACTAGGTAGCAGTATAGTACTAAAATGTTACTTGCTTATAGTGCTGTTATGAACTGTGGTGTTGTTTAATAGCAAGTGGTTTTTTTCTGTTTTTTTGTTCCTACTTCATATATATAATTTTTAGCAATATTTTTGTAAATTTTTTAATTTATATCATAATTATTACCTTCATCAGCCTAGACCACCTACTGAAGAAATTTGGCAGTATAGGCTTTCAAATTGAATTCAAATATTCCAGGTGGTAAGCTAACTTTTTACTAAGCACCAATATAATAGGCAAATACTGATGTCAATTTTTCAATTAGTTAAGGAAATGACTTTTTTTTTTTTAATTTATATGCTTTTGTATTGTTTTCTTTGTTATTTCATGATGAAACATTTAATATCATATAATATTGATTTTTGATTAATGCTTATAGTGAATTATTATGGTTATTGTTTCTTGCATTGAATATTTTATGAAATTTGCTGAAGAACTGCAAGTATTGGCTTTTGAATATATTTTGTTTCTTTCAATTTTACGTCACTTTCCACTCAGATTAATAAATAGCAAGGTCATTCCTGAGATCAACTACTGACCATCCACACCATGCATGATTGGGTCTGATAACAGGTACTGAAAATTAGCTACATTGGATTTCATGGAAATGATTTGATTTTTTACTACAAGACTGTGATTGAATCCTTGTCTGTTCCTTGTGAAATTCAAGAATTCCAAATCCAAGTTCAGCCTTTCAATCCCCAATTCTATAATCCTGCTAATCCCTCCATGGATGTGGGATCCATAATAGGGAATGAAATAGGACTATTCAATAATTAACAAACAATCCAGTAGTGGTATTCAGGAATGAGACTTGATAAGCAGAGTCTAAATTTCTTTAAAAGCATGTGTAGATGTGAATTCAGAATTGAACTTGGATAACATCAAATGATATATGATAGCATTATATGTTGATAATGCTGTCATGCAAATGGAAGTCCATATAATAGTTTCAGGCCATTAGTCTCTTTATTATGGATTTTCCTTAAGAAAATTGCATTTTTAGGTTGTTTTATGACAACTAATGTTACTTATTAAAGTACTTTTGTCATCATTTATGTATATGGATACTATTTCATCTTATTTCATGAAAAAATGGTTGGCATTTTTTTGAGATCAGGTGTATATTATAATATTTTTAATTATATTTATACTCTGAATGCTTAGAGTTTTCTTTTTTTTTCAATCAGTGAGAAGTAAATATTAACAGTGACTGGAAGGCTTCAGTAATTTTCATTTTCTTGGTTTTGTTGTTTTTGATTTATGATAGAGAGTAATTTGAGTTTAGGACATAAAAAATCAGTTCATTAATATTTTAAAAACAAGAAAATTAATGGAGAACTTTTATCATCAGTTAAATTAATATTAAATTAAATAAACATTTGAGTAAAAATAAATCAATTGGCTAACAGATTTTTAAAAAATTATTTTAATTACATTATAAACATTTAAAAAACACTGTAGTTTACTTAGAATAGAAAGATAATTAATATATGAAAATATCATATGAAGGGAGAAGCTGTATTATAAGTTAAAGACTAACAGATTTTTCATTTTCCATTTATATTTATATGATTATAAAAAAATTTATTATATTTCTGAACAAATTAAAACTTTCTTCTAAGCAACTACCATGATGGCCTTGAATTCTATGAATTTTTCTTGTTTCAATACATAATTAACCCATTCAGATCCCATAGCTACAATTGTATATATGACTTTCCAATTAATAATATTTTTGCTTACTTGTGCCATTTTACTTAGCAGAAACCCTATGAACACATTTGTATATATCTATACTTAATACTTAAAATATATACTGCCATTTAGTATTAGTTTTTCTAGCTAAAAAATTCAATTTAGTCTTGTGTCATATGGCAGTCAGTCTAAAGATAAGTTCTTGTACTTTCTAATTTTAAATTACAAGTTACTAAGATGACTTATAAGCTTGTAATTTTTTAAATACAGAAAACTGTTAACACTTTTTATGAGAAATACGTTATCATTTGAAAATTTTGTGTACAAGCTTGTAAAAACAAAATTATAATCAAGGTCACAACTGTAGTCATTGGGAGTGCAGTGTGTTTGAATGCATAGGCTTCATCCAGCAGTAACTTTTTATCTGAAATTTATTCAAAGGATATTAGTTGATTAAATAAGTTATTATAAACATTTATTTTAAGAATAATTACTGAGTTTTTTTAATATATAAAATTTTGAAAATAATATTATGAATTAATTTTATAGAAATGGCAAGCAAACATTTACATCTCAAAATGCATGTTTCATAAATATTAGAACTATTGGTAAATTTAGGAAATTCAGATTTAGAATTGTCTTCAGAAAATGAAATGGATGATATATTAGAAAAAATATGAATGTGCAAATAATGTAATGACATTGGAAAAAGTGAAATTGAAAATGAGGTTCAATCAGCTTTTGTAAATAATGGAAATAATGGTTGAATCCCATGCAATATTTCAAAAGGTATATTTCAGATGAACTTTTTGATAGTATGACTGAAGCGATGAAGTTTTTAAACCTATCACAGTGGAAGAATTACAAACATTGTTCAGCTTACATATTGTTATAGGAACATTGAAATTTCCTTGAATCATAATGTACTGGGATACAATACTGAAAATGGAATTTTTTTTGAAAACATGCAGAGATAGGTTCTTTCAATTGAGAACAAATTTACATATTATTCATAATATGATAATTCCAAAAGCCAATCAAGATAAGTTTATAAAAATTTGTCCACTTTTTGATGCACTGTGCAAATGATATTAATAGATCAACAGATTTTATAAGATATTTTATCTTCATCATTAAAAACAAGCTATTTTTTATTTTGTTCATTTCTAAAATGTTTAATCTGTATGAAGTAATTTTATATTTTAGTTTAAACTGATGATTTTTTCATGATGATTCATAAAAGGGAAAATTGGACATATTTGAATTAAATCAGACTTAATGTACACAATTGTGTCCATAGTATTATTTTGATATCAAATTGACATAGAAATCTGATTTTATTTGTTTCTAAATTCATTTTAAAAAATAATAAAAAGTATTGCATTTACAAAAAATTTTTTTCTCAACACAAAAAATTTAGATCTGAATAGGTTAAACACTTATTAATTCTATTGTGCATACTGACTGACTCATTAGTCTATTTTGTTCAGACTTTCTGTTAATTAATTGCTAATTAACATCATTAAAATAGGAAGAACTAAGCAGTATTTTTGTTTTCATTGTTATTGGTTTAGAGACTATGGCATCAGATATGATTTTTCTAGGGAAAAACTTAATTATACTGACAATAGTTAATAGTAATTTAGTCTCCAATTTACAAGAATTTGATTTATGAGCATTTTCCAGGAATCCTTTAATCTCAAACAGAAGCTGGTCTTTAGTTAACAAAAAATATATTTAATTATGCTTATTTTTACTCTCCCCTACACCCCAATTTTGTCCAGATGATCATGATCAAAAAGGTGACAGTACTATTGTTCAATAATGGAATGAAATAAAAGAATGATTTAATTGTAAAATGTTATATAACAGTTGTATATCATATCTTATGATAGAGGAAATTATAGTATACTAATGATTAAAATCCAACACTCAAGCAGTTGTGGGAAAATTCTCTTTTTTATTTTACAACTATTTTACAACTGTAATTCTCTTTTTTATTTTACAACTGCTTAAGTGTTAGATTTTAATCATTAGTATATTATAAAAGTGTTTAAGGCAGTTTTTTACGTTAACAATGAGGAAATTATTTTATAATAAAAGATTACTTACAATTTGCAGGTTTTATATCTTGATTAGTTTTTAATGCTACTTTTCAATCATTCACTAATTACTAAGTAGTAGTCCATTCCAGGCCTTACCTTAGGTTGCCTGCACCTATGGAGGCAGTTGGACTATTGAGGACAAGAATTAGTGAACCAGATCTGGAACTTCTTATAAATTTCTAAGGAATGGGATTGTAATTTAATCCCAGATCCTCTTATTGGAAAGTTGAAGGGGTTTCACTGTCATTCTGCCCAAATATCCTACATGCAATGTAGTTTAACGCATTTGTTCATAGATAACATTGTATATTTGAGTTATTACTCATAAAATATGGTTTCCTGGTTTTAAATAAATATAAGTTTCTAATTCTTTTTCTGTTTCTTAAGAAAGGAAATACAAGAAACAGAACTTTATTCTGCTCTTCTGGTTTAAAAGATTTAATTTTTTAATTAATTTATTTTTTGCACAATGTAAGAGTGAAACGATATTAATTGAGACAATGTTAAACTAGGACTGACTATATTATTTTCAATATGAATGTATATATTAAATAATTTTTATTTTTGATTTATTTTAGTAACATTTCAGATTTAGCATTATTAGCATTTGAGATTTTAGATGCTTTAGAATATCTTCATAAAAACAATTTAATTCACCGATGTCTTTCTCCTAATTGTATTTTACTAGACAGTGAGGTAATGATATTGAATAATAATGAAAAAAAACTGACTCTTATTTAATGATTAATTTAAATACAACTATTATAATTTCAGAATCATGTGAAATTAGCAAATTATGGCTTATATTATATGACTGAATGTGGTGCTTGTGTATCATTTCCAATAGGGTAATTGATATAATTTTATTTTTATCAATTTAAATCTAAAATTTTTTCTTTTGTTTTTAACTTTATTTAAAATTTTTTTAATTATTTTTATTTTAGAGTACCTAAGTATCTTGCTCCAGAAACATTAATAGGAGATACACCTGGCAAAACTGATTGTGTTTTCTCATTTCCTTTACCATCAGGACCAAAAAGTGATATTTGGTCTTTAGGAATCATAATTTTAGAATTAGTTTTAGTATGTTTAATATATATAAATGTACAAGGGTTAAATCATATAAATGAAGATGAGGCAAAAGTAATCACCTGATTCAAAAAATAATGGTACTTTGTATTATTTAATTTAAATAAATTTCTTTTTTATTAGAAATAAATTTAGACACTAAAGTTTGTAATGAACTCAACAGTGCAAGAATAATAGAATTTTATTTCAAAGATAGTAGTACAATAATTTTAACTCAAAGAGAATTGTGACAATTTTTTAACATTCAAAAAGTTCCAAAATCATAGTATGATTGTATAAATGTTTCTTAAAATTACCATCCTGACATTATGGCAATTTTAAGAGATATTATATAAAGTATATATTGAATTGAAGTTAGTTTTGCACTTTGTTATAATTAAAAAAAATAACATAATTCAGGAAATCAATGATTTGTCACCTGGATTTTAGAGCGATGAAAAATGTTATTGAAAAAGCTCAAACTTGTAAATTCATTCATACCAACAAGCACAATTGAGCAGACCAAAATTATTCACTAAAAATAATTATTTATTATTGATGGAGCGCTTTCAGCTTTACAGCCATCCTCAGCATAAACAGAAACAAAAACAAAAAATTTAAAAAAAGAATAGAACAATAGAACAAAACTTATAAAGAACAGAACAATAACTGAAATGTTTTTACAAGAATTCTTTTTTAGAATATACAGTTTTTAAACAATTGAGCAGACCAAAATTATTTTTAGTGAATAATTTTGGTCTGCTCAATTGTGCTTGTTGGTATGAATGAATTTGAATTGCCGTTTAGAGCATAGTATTGGTGTTTTCACATAATTTCAAACTTGTAAATATGAAGCATGTAAAAATATACAAAACAATATTTTTTGTTCATGATGTAATGAAAATTTTAATAAATTCAGATTTTTTTTATTATTTATAATTTTCATTTTTATTCAATATTTCAAAAATTATAAGCAAAACAATGAAGTGGTTA
Source organism: Androctonus mauritanicus (assembly GCA_011317285.2). NCBI lineage: Eukaryota > Metazoa > Arthropoda > Arachnida > Scorpiones > Buthidae > Androctonus > Androctonus mauritanicus. The sequence goes on from WUQG02048007.1 coordinate 9,380, forward strand.
CTTTTGCTCACTCTGTATTTTAATAATTAAAAATAAATAATTTATGATAACAATTAGAAAATAAATAATTTACAATTTTATTTTGAATCAAATCTAATTTTATACCTTTTTGTAGGGTAAAGAATTATGGGAACATTGTTCTATAGAAGAAATTTTTCAAGAAATATTATTATTAATTAAATTAGGTTTGTTTATTATTTCGTCAAAATAATAGTTTAAATTTCTTTTCTCATTTTTTATTTATATTTAATTATTATAATTTTCTATTTTTGTAGATTCTGGTCAAAGTGTTTTATATACAATAGCAAAAGAACATGATGTCATTCAAAAATTAGAAGTAAGAAAAATTTTTTAGATCTAATATAGGTCAACCCCAGTTTACAAGATTAAATTATTCCTGGAAAATACTTGTAAATTGAATTCTCTTAAATTAGGGATTAAGTTACCATTGATGACACCAATAACATCATCATTCCTGTATCTATGTAACAATAAGCAGTACTCAAAAAAGAAGAAGGAAAAAAACACTTACATACCACCAGTCAGATGATGCCATATATCCCTATTTCTACACACTATATCAGCTTTCTCTACAGTCGTTCTTTTCTTGATATATATTCACCTCTTATATAGACCTTAGTAGCAAAGAGGGAGGAGCCTACACAGCCTAAGCACTGTGACCAATACAGGTCTATTGTACACTATATAGACCTTGAAATCTATATATCCTTAGATACTCATCCATTTGTTCTTTCCACTTTTTTCTTGACCTTCCTCTCCCATATTTACCCTTCACATATCCACCATATACTTGCTTTGTTAAGTTGTCTCCACTCATTTGCTTCACACGGTCAAATCATCTCAAAGTTGACTTATTGCATCTGTCATACTCCACACTCCTTTTCATTCCACACTGCTTTCATATTTTGTCATTTGAGACACATCATATTGTGTCATTCCGGTACACTTCAAGTATTTCATTTCTGCTGCACTCAAATGCTTTTTATGCCTTTCACCCCTTATCCAGTTCTCA
>WUQG02048018.1:0-10412 GCA_011317285.2 Androctonus mauritanicus
AGTTTTATAATAATACCGTATCAATAAGTAGCATTCAAAATATTAATTTATAATCTATCTTCTTTATGTAAATTATAAATTTATGTTTTAATTTCTTTACTGTTTCAAGCTATATTTGTTTATTGTTTGTACGTTGGTATTGCGAAAGATAGTATAAATAAATAAATAAATAATGATTAGAATAAACATTTAATGCTAAATTTATCGACTTTGTTACTCATATAATGCAAAAATTCGTATCGTGCTAAATATTGAGAGGTTTCACTGTAATACAGTATTTTAATTCTAATGTATTATATGATTTAAGAGAGATGAAACTAAAAATGATATATATTTTTAGCTTCATCTCTTTTGAAAATTTGAATAAATTATTTAATGAATTTTTAATGTTTATTGTTTAAATTATTAAAATATGATTTATTTAATGAGAAAGTTTGCAATAATCATCTCTCTTATTTAGAAATCCTTTGATAAATATTGCCAAGTTCTCTGCTAAAAAGTTTTTATCAATTACTAGACCAGTAATTTTCAACTAGTGTGCTGAGAAGGCTTTGCAGGTGTGCCACAGAAGTTTGGAGAAGGTTGAAAAGAAATGAAAAAAACTGAGGAAAATATTGAAGAAGTAAATTTAAGAAATAATGTATATTTTTCATAAAATGCTAATAAGAATGAAACAACAACATTTAATAAAGTTATTTTAGTAAAATTCAAGAATTTATGATCAACATTATTTTTAAAAATAACACTATCATTAAAATTTTAAATAATGAATTTTTAAAACACAATTTTAATATTTGATTTTATGATAAAATTCCTCCTGAAAAACTGGTGTGTTTTGACAATTTTAGCACCTTATTCAGTGTGCCATGAGTAAAAAAATATAAAAATTACTGTATTAGATTCAAAAATAATAATCAATATTCAAAATCATATTCTGATACTGTTGAAGATGTTAAAAAATTTAACAACAATCAAGGATGAATTATATCTTATTTATTATAGATCTTTTTGTGCGAAAAATGATGTTAAAAATTAAGCTATCTGATCTTAAAGGACCTATTAAAAAATAAAATTATATTTAAAATAAATGAATAAATTATTTTAATTGTTATGAGTTTTAATAATTCAACTCATATACTTTAAAAATAGTTGTACAAATTTATACTTACAGCTACAATGATGCTATTTAAAGAAGCCCAGGCACAAGTCAAATATGGCAGGAACTGTGTTTTAACAGTTGTCAACCTGAAATATACATTTAAAAAAATTTATTCTCAAATAATGAATATCTCTAATTTGAGTTTACAATAAGATATACAGATAGTCCAACTTATGACAAGATTTAATCCAAAGCAGACACAAAAATGATTTAACAAAAATGTTACTTAAGATAAAAACAGTGCAAATCAACTTTTCATGTCATATCAATTTTTTTCAGTTCTATGATTTCTATTGAAATGCATAATTACAAATTTTCACTATTTTTGAATATCCACAGAAGCATTATTTATATTATTTTTATTAATGTTTTGTTATTAAACTTTTAATAATAATTACACGTCTAATAAAATATAGTTAACATATACATGTATCAATTCTTAAACTACATTCTATTGAACATTCTACATTCTTTTTGAATTGTAACTGAAGAGCAATTCTCATTTAAAAATAGTTTTAATGAATTAAAGTCCATTTAGTATCTGCTTAATAGATAAATATCTAGAAATGTTAACTATTTAATGGAAAGTGCATTATGAAATAGTATAATAGTATAATAGTTTTGAAATAGTATAATAGTATCTGTAAAGTGTGAGATAATGAAAAAGCAATGCTTAAATAAGAAATTTAAAACCATTAAAAAAGCTTTAGATTGAAAATTTTTCACTAATAATTTATATAATAAAAGTGTAAATAACATTATTATTTATTATTTATACTTTTATTATATAAATTAAGATATGCATAAAACTGGATGATTTAGCTCCATTTATTTTTATATAATTTAAAAAGATATTTTGTTAATATTTGAAATCAGTAAATTAAATTTTAAAAGCTTTTCATAATTAGTAATTTAATATTTCCATTTTAAAAATGAAATGTAATTTTACTGAACAACAATACTATGTTAGAATATCACTATAAAAAAAACCTTAAATTCTCATTTATATGTTGAATACTAGAACATAAAATAATAGAAAGTATATCTTTCATCTTAACAAAATTTATTCAAAAATTAAATTCTAATTTCTTTTAAATCTTTAGTTTAAATGTTTGTTCTATGAGTGATATAAAAAATAGGCATAAAATAAGTATTTACTTAAAAAAAATATTTCCCCATTGAAATTTTATGCTTCTTAGAAAAAATTAGATAATTTTATTGAAATACTTTAATTTTTAATAACACCATATATATGATTAAGAATATACTAAACTCTGTAGAGATTAATAGATATTATCTAAATAATTTCATTATTATTGATATGCAAATTGACATGACTCTCACATCTATTAAAATATACAGGTAGTCCTCGATTTATAATTGCTTTGACTTATAACCAACTTGTCCTTATGAAGACAATGTCATCAATAAATTTTGTTACTGGTCAATGCAATTAACTTTGATTCCTTAACCAACAGTCTGAAATAAAGAAAGCATTATTTTTATGTTCAATAATTTTTGTATTTGTTAAGGTTATAACAATAAAGATGAGTGTAATAATAAATATTGATAGTAGGAAATCAATAAATTTTGGGCATTTCCAACTTCTTATTGTTTCTGGTTTATGATGGCAGAGTTCAAAATTCTTGGAACTGAACTTCATCAAGGACTACCTGTATAGTATACTCAAAATAAGTATAGCCAGCCTTTATATTGATTATTATTTTTTCACGAAATTTTCCTAATGATTTATATATCATATTTGAACTGAATTTTAAGAGTATGAAATTAAAATTCACATAATTCACATTTACAGCTAAAAAATTTATTTTTGTAATTAAAAAATTTGAATAAAACTTTTTTATTCTACTAAATTTGTTTCTCATCATCAATTTATCTTTATTAAGAAGATTTTCTAAATCTTATTTGTTTTTCCATGTTTTGTTATTAAGGAAAATCTATCCTTTCTATCACAATAGCTTGCAAACAAAAAAATTATGATTCTGTTGACAACTTATTTTAATGGAGAAGCATGTATTTTTTGAGCACTATCACTTCATAAACAAACTAAAGAATTTATGCTTATTAAATTTAGATTAAACTTAAATGATAAATTTCTTTATAGACAAATTTTTTAGTCAAATTTTAAAAATATCAAAATGTTTTTTCAGATAAAGACATACTTTATTTTACAGTACTTCACTAATATAACACTTCAATTATATTCCATGTTTTTTTTATATCTCAAAAGAAAAATTATCTGCAAAATAATACTAAGAATAGATTATATAAAACATAAATTAGTACATAGACAGGCTGAGCCCATCCCAAAAAACTAAAAGTATGAGATCCAGATAGTTCAAAGTAATAAGTGAATGATTTGTCAAACAGCCATTTGACAGTTTTTTGGAGCTAGTGCTATTATGCACTTAATGAATAATAGCGTAAATATGTTTTTAGGCATTTATATGCATTAGCAAATGAAAAGAGGTTATGATTCACTTTACAGTGAAATTCACTATACAGTAGTAGTCTAGAACACTGGTTTCAAACTGGCAGCCCGTGGGCTACATCTGGCTTGCAAAGCAATTTTGTATGGCCCGCAAAGATGTTTTAGTTATTTGTTTAAATATATGTTAGTCAGAAAATTATTACAATTTAATGTTAATAAAAACAACAATGTAAAGTTTAAAAGCATACTGTACTCAACTTGTGCTGTGCTATCAGTAACTACTGTATCAATAAAATATTTTCCTTTCACTATAATTTTGTTTAAAAATATTCAGCCCTTCATTTCCTTTCAAATTGCACATTTGGCCCCCCACACAATTTGAGTTTGAGACCACTGGTCTAGAACATAAATGCTGCAATATACAAGGCATGCCTGTATAAATAAGTGAATCCTGATTTAATAATCTGAAAATTCACTTTCAATATGATATAAATTAAGTTTAATATCTTCATGAAAATAATAAGAAATATAAAGGCTGGATATATTCTGCACACACATGTAGTTATACTTAAAAATATGACATTAAAAAAGCACTTTTTGAATTAAAATTCCATAAATAGATTTATTCTTAAAAAGTTTTAAGTTATATAAATGGAGAAAAAGTTAAAAACATGATTAATAAAAGTATTAAATCACAACTGCAAAAAGAATGCACACATTTTTCTAATTCATATACACTAAAATTGAAGGAAAAAAAATCATAGTCATAAGGATAACTTAATACTGCCTTAATACCTTATAGCAATACGAAAAATTAAAAGCATTACTTAGGCAGGTAGGTACAACAACAAATTACTTTTGATTACAAACGTTTTTGGCATTCTAGACATCATCATCAGGTGATACATCAAACATTTTTTCGTATTGCTAAAAAAATCATACTTTCAATGTGAGCTACTTAATATTTCTAAACAGTCTTAAATTGAATATTGTTATAATTATTTTTTAATATGATAATATATAATTTGGATGTTTTTATGTATATTTAATTATTGTAAAATAATTTTTAAAAAAATATTTAACATTCTTTATTTTTATTATAATCCTTCAATAAGAATAAATTAGATTAAAATGAGATATTTACCTCAAATTTATTCAATATTTTAAGTTTTATTTTAATTTAGATAGATTAATTTTAGATAAATAAAATAAATACATACGCCATTCCTTTATTAGCATCAACAACAGAAATACTGCTATCATGACCAACCCAAGCAAGTTTATTGCCATCAGAGGAAAAACTGACACTATGTATCCATCCAGCTATAATAAATTATTTATAATTAACTTTAAAAATAATATTTTCTAACCTTTTAATAAATTTGATAAATACATTAAATATTTAAATTTTAAAATCTACCATAATTATTTGTTAAAGCAATATATTTATTTCAAAATATAATTTCTTCTTGAAATAAATATACTGCAATCAATAGTAATTACAAATTTAATTTTACATTTAATATTTTGAATATAATTAAACTCAGCAACAGTATCAGAATTTTTATATATGGAAGCATAAGAATGGTAATCTGATTAGAAATAAGATAGAGGAGACTTGTCTTGTTTATCATTATTATTGAGCTTCTAGGAGATGATAGAGATTACATGGAGATTAAACTCTCAAGTCACCACTATGTCACTAATTAAACAATTAAATTATAGTTAAATCTAACTTACAATAATTACTTTTAATTTACCATCATCATGCAATCAAGTAAGTTTCATGTGTCCTGTATTTTATAAACTATATAATTTTTAATCATTTTTACCAAAGCAAGTTATTTTTATATTAAAAGCAGACAGTTCCAAAAAGAACTAAAATTACCCACTTTCTGAATTGTTATCCTTTTTTTTCAAATGATTAAAGTTCAAAAAATTAATATATACATATATATCATCAAACTCATCTTCAATAGTATAATCTATATGTTCAAAATCATAAAAAATCTATTATATAATTTGGTAATTGTATTGTCAATACTCTTTTAATATAGTTATGTATTTATTATTCAAAACTAAGTTTATCCTGATTAATAGCAGTATCAATAGCAGTATAATTTTATTTCCAGAATTCCTACAATTTAATATAAAATATTTTAAAACTAATGACAACTGATAACTTTATTTGTTTAAAACTAGTTTTGCCTAAAATTAGTTTCTTTCTGTAATAACATTAAGCACATTAATATATGATCATTTGAATTATTATTAGAAAAATACAGAAAATTATAAAAATTGTATTTTCTAATATTTTTCAAGAAGCAATTTATGATTATTAAAATTAATTAGATAAAATTATATAAAAATACATAAATATGAAAATTAAATACAGCCAAGTATCTTAAAGAATCATAAATAAACCAACAGCACTAATTTGCAAGATACAATATTCATTGATTGTTAACTTTAGCTCATTTGCAAAATAACTAACTATCTGTTAAATATTGTGTTATAATTATTTTTTATGATTATAATATGCAATTTGAATGTTTTTATGTATATTTAATTATTGTAAAATTTTTTTTTAATATTTAACATTTGTTTCTATTTAAATTTCAACTATACTATTATGGTACAATTAAATACAACAGCTAAAATGTGTTATCTAATATAGTTTAAATCATAAAATATTCAAAATAAATTTTTTAGCAGGGAATCTAATTGTATGTTTCATTTCTCTACAATGTGTTTTCACTGTATTGCAAAGTTTTTTTTTTTTTTCAAAACTCAATTCACAAATGATGGTATTATTAAATAATTTAGGATTACAAATAGCTTTCTATATTAGGAATCACTATTATTTAGGTAGTTGTCAGAATATCTAATGCAATTTCTTTACATATAGTTATTTGATTTTATATTTCCAAATGTTTCTCTGTTTTTCTGAAAAGTTCAAATCAGAACATTTCTATTTAAATCAGATAAACATAAAAAAATGCTTGAAGAACTTAAATAAAAATGTTCTTGTAAGACAGTGAAATTTTAAATAGAAAACTAATTTTATTAATTTTCTATAAATTTATTATATAGAAATTTAAACAAATCATTTAATGCAGAATTTTTTTTCCAGAATTCCTACAATTTAATATAAAATATTTTAAAACCATATAGGCTAATCAAGAAGTCATTTAATAAATTGAGATTTTCATCTTAAAGCCAATTAAATGGTTCCTTGATACCTGATACAGATATGTTGAATGTATAAGATACATAATAATTAAATTTAACAACATTCAAAATGAGAATATTTTAACCACCAGAGTGTTTGAATTTAAAATTCATATAACATTTCTGCTAATTAAAATAACTCATTTTAAATTTAATTATCTATGTAAATTTATAAAGCATATGCAATCACAATATTTTTCATTCACAATATAGGTATTTATTTTCATTGTATAAAATTATTTTGATTTAGGAAAACAACAAGCTAAAAGATTATAACTTGGAGATACTTGACTGTATTTGGATTCAATTTTATTTTCGATAAATCATTACCCCCACCATTGGAGAATTCTGCCATTAAATTTCCTAGTGGCATCTTCGATCCCCATGGTGTTGCTTCAGGTTTGCTATCTACTTCTTTGATGTAAGCAGAGAATATCCTATAAAAATAACATCAAACAATAAAAATAACATTATTTTGCATAATAATTTCAATATTAAAATATTCATAAATCATTTATTTTTAATTCTATAAATAAATTATAACTATATATTAATTATAGATATTAAAAATTTTATAAATATATCATCATCAAAGCAATACTTTCTACAATATAAAAAGTTTTATATTTAAAGATATTACTAACTTTAAAATACCATAATTATCGTCATTTATTAATATCAGATTATTAATACAAGCAAAATTTATGGCATAAATGTAATAGTTTAGTTTTGTTACAATCTGATACAGTAACATTATGAAGCATTCTAAATGCTATCTGTAATTAATAATACTTGGATTTTTATTCAGTTTTTTTACAACTTTTTAAATTGTTTGTTTAATTTACTCATTTGTTTATATTATTAATTATTTAAGAGAAGTATATAAACAAATATTGCTGATTTTATGGATTTATCTTAAATATTCAAAATTTTTTTTTGTAATAGTAAGATCCTTAAAAGCAGATTATACATCAAGATCTTTCAATTTGGATAAACAAACAAAGAATAATAATCTTAAAAAGCATCTATAAAATGACCTTTTTTAACAAGCAATGACATATAAGATGTACATTAAATGCCACAAAATTTGTCATAAAAACAATTGATGTGACAAGGAAAAATAACTGAAATGATTGCTATGTGCAATTAGGAAAAAAAAAAAAAGAGTAGTTAATAAGTATTACTGGAAATTTTGTACTGATTATTTTAATTATTATTAAAATAATCAAGTATCCAAAATTATCATATATATTATCAATTAATGCACGTTTTCTACAGAATGTACATCAATTTTTAAAAACATGAAACAACAGATTGCTCATATGTTTCAAAACTCATGCTCAGTTAATTAGAAATTTTTTATTTGTCTTCTTTGACTTTTTATAACTGAAAATAATAAAGATAGAATGAAAACGTTTTTGCAATGACAAAAAGTTTTCCTTATCTGCTTACAATGCTAATGTTAATCTATTTGATTTTTCTGAGATAGAAAGCAAAGATATTGTATTATTCAAGATAAAAATTCTTTCATTTTTTATTAATCAATTTCTACATTAAGCAAAATCTGGCCTGGCATAACCAGGCCAAATTTTACTAAATGCAGAAACTGGTTAATAAAAAATAAAAGAATTTTTGGTGAAAGAAAGTGGGATGGTGTTGGTCAATCATTCTTTAGACTTATATGATTAGACCTGACACTATAGATTTTATATGTTATTTTCAAAACTGAAATCTGCTCTGTTAAGAAAACAGTTTCAAGACATTTTGAAATGTCCAGAAAAATGTAATCAGAATTAAAAGTAATTTCTTCATAAAACTTTAAAAATACTTCAAGTCTATATAATTGAAGTAATAAATTTATAGAAGTTAGTGGAGACTATTTTGATTGTGTAGTAAATTTTGACAATTTTTTTAAATTATAAAAAAAAATTATCTATTTCAACGAATGTTGTATTGCTCTAACACTAAAACTTGAAAGATGAAGTTGACTTATATGTGGTATCAAATTTTACAGATTTTCAAACTAAAGTCAGGAGGTTTATATACAAGTATATATGATGATGATAATTTATTATATAGAATTTTAAAACATTTTAATATTTAAAATTCTATATAATAAATTTTATTTTTTCTATTAAATAATTTTAATAAATTTTAATTGAAAAATATCTAAATAAACATTAAAACATTTTAATGTTTATTTAGATATTTTTCAGTTTCAATATATAAAACTTATTTCAGCAGGTTGATTAATTATAATTTAAATTTTTTACCTTGTTTTGAAATCTGTTGAACCACTTGCAAGTAAAACATTATTCGGATGCCAATCAATACTGTAATATATATATATAAATCTTTCATTAGAAAAATGGAATGCTAATAAAGTTTCTCTGTATTATTTATTAAATATATTTTTAATAAATATAAATAATTTAAAAATTAAAATTAAAATTATTTTATATTTTCAGCTAAACATAAATAACAAAGCCAAAATTAAAGAAGAAAAATTGTATAAGGTATAAAATCTATTATATCTTGAGCATCTAACATGGTAGCATAACTAAATGCAGCAAAATTTGCTTATAAAGATTCGGTAATTTATAATCTGAAATTAATAATAAACTAGTAGATTAACATATCAATGAGTTGAAATTATATTAGATATTGTAACATTTATGATATTTGTATTTAATAAAAACATTAAAGGATTTAGTGATTTAGGAAAATTCTAATTTTTCCAGCTTTTTTAAAAATTTTTTAATAATTGACATTTTAATTTTTTTGCATGAAACAGAAGAATTTTGCACTTGACCCCTCCTGGATTAAGATCATCTTTCCAGCCAAATCAAACCCCAGAATTTTCCTATAGTTAGTATCAGTGTGTAAATGTTAATTTTACATACATACATACATTTAAAGTATATTAAATTCAGGTTAATGATGACATTTTTATTTTAGCTTTACAAAAATATTCACATATATCAATATTATCCCCATAGTTTGGTGTAACAAAAATTCAATAAAAAAGTGTCTTAACTCAGTGAAGACAATATACAATTATCAACATATTCAATTTGAATTTCACAGAGACTGTAAATAATCACTATTTTAAAACTACATTAGGACATTGAGAGAGAAAATCTTCAGAAAATTTATTTACTTTTCAGATATAAAACTGATAATTTATGACAGGCTTGGTCAACACAGATTGTTCCATGAGAATTTCCATCGGAGAATTTCCTTTTTTTATAGTCACAAAAACATTTAAAAAATAATCAAATGCCATAACAGTTTGCTTTATTCATGCAAAGGTTCTTAAATCTAATCAATGAGATCTGTTTTTTTGTGATAACTGAATTTTTGTAAATTTATTAAGTTTGGTATGCTATGGTGAAAAAAAGATTATGGAAATCTGTTGTTGGTGATGGTTGCACAAAAGAATATAGTAAAGCTGTAAGTTGACTAGGCCTAATTTAGGAGAACAGGTTTGTACATACAGGGTGTTCACTATCTCCTTCAAAAAAACTACACTACGATGTAGATGACATTCAGGCAATTAAAATGATATAA
>WUQG02048029.1:0-10412 GCA_011317285.2 Androctonus mauritanicus
GCCATTCGGGAAACGAAAATTGCTTCGACTTATCGAAAATTCGAGTAATAGAGGTTCGAGTTATCGAGGTTCCACTGGATTTTAATAGATATCATAGTCTTAATACTTTAAATGTTTTTCTTGGAAAGTTGATACGTCTTAAAAATTTAGTTTATGCAGATTATTTTGACTGTGAAAATTTCAGTTACTTAACTATAAAGATAAGTTTTCTTAAGTATATAGGTTAAATTTTCAAATATTTTCAGAGTCAAAATAATTTGCATAAATTAAATTTATGTAACTAAAACTACTTTTTTATTGTATTTATTTTAATATTACCTTTATAGTTAAGTAACTTTCAGTTATTTAACTATAAGGTAATATAAAAATAAAAACAATAGGAAAGTATGATTAATGCAAGAAAATCAGTAAACAAACACTGATTTTTTCTTAATAAAAATAAATTATTTCAAACAGAGTATGGATAAATCGTATTATTTAAAAAAACTTATTATGTAATTCATAACTTTAATATTTACATTGTTGATATAATAAAACAATTATTTATGAATAAAATATTTAATGTTTCTAAAATCTAAATTTACAGATATTTGTAATATATTTTAGCCATTATTATATCAAGAAATTCTTTCTACTCAACAGTTTTTATTATATTTGTGACTATTGTATAGTTTTTATGTATTTTATGAAAATTTATTTCTTCATAGAATTATGAAAATTTCATAGGTTAAATATATAGCTGATAACTGTTTATATTAAAATTTATATACTTTCTGATGATCAGATAAATAAAATTAGTTTATATTAAATTTGTGTATATTGGTATTAATTTAAACATATACGAGCATAACAAGAGTAAAGACAAAAATTAAATTTAGCTATTTTATAAAATTTTTGAAATTTATATGAATTCTTTTCCGCATAAAATTATAACTCCCTCATAAATGCAGATCGCTCGTAATAAGAGCTTTGAGAAATGTGCCCAGCTTTATGTTGTTAAGTTTATTCAATACAATTGGATAAATATGGTACTTGCATTGATTTAAAGAAAGCTTTCTTTATTGCTATTTACAATTGTAACTTCTTTCTGAAGAAATTGATTAAATCTTTACTCATATGTGATATAAAAAACCAACGGACATTACTTAAAAGATATTCAATTTATTTTTATAGAATTGCCTAAATTTGCAAAAAGTGAAGTAAAGGAACTAGAAAGCATAACAGAATAATAGTATTTCTTTTAAATTAAATATGCATAAGAAATACCTATAATAAAACTATGCCATACGACACTATTATCGGTTCTAAATTTCACTGGGATGAAAATAGAATATTGAATCTATATAGAGATTATTTGGAAGCAAAGACTTGGTGATGCTACTGGAAGAAATGCTTAGAAAAATATCAGATATAAAGGCCTATCGATGATAAAGGCAATCAAATCGACAAAGAAAAAGGCAGAGCAAAAAGCTAAATTTAGAAAAAAATTGGATTGGAAAAAATATACTTTAAGTTTTTCTATTAGCGTTTCTTAAGCTGAAATTGAGCAACTCAAGAAATAGTTTAAATATTTGATAATCTCGTTAGCTGATTTATATATTGTGCATCATTCAAATAAATTTCAGGAGTTAGCTATTCCATTAATAGTTTCTTACTCATTTTCGATTCAGTTTATAGTTCTCTTCCTGATTTTTATTATAACATTAAAATTAGAATCATTTTATTAAAAATTATACAGATTTTGTTTTTACTTTTCTCTATCAAATGAATTACTAGACTTAAAACCTAAACCTAAATAATTATTTCCTTCTATTCCGTTAATATTCCATTTCTCTAAAGAATAGATGATGTCACAGCTGTCTTACGCAATATATTGAATAATATGGCTGGATTATGATTTGCATTGATAAGATCATTGATAAAATATTGTGTTTTATTTCCTCTGACATCAAAATAAAAATTATGCACTCTTCTAAAATAGAGTGTATCTAATCATGCACTCTTCTTCTAATATTTTCTAATAAAGGAGTACGAATTTTTGTTTCCATTCAACATATTGAATAAATTATTCAGCTTAAAACCTTCCTTAGTGAAATGTTCCAAATATTTTTCATTAAACAAAAGATTATGTAATTTCCTTAAAAGTTTTCAGGAACTTTGCTTCCTACTCTGTTTAGCATACTAGATATATTACCCATTATTTTCTTTTCAGCAAGAAATTCTATGTAAGATTTTTCATCATCTAACTTTGTATTCAGTAGAGTACATAATCCTTTTAAAATCTCGGGAGCTTTATTTCCAAAGCACTTAACATACTAGATATATTTTCCATTATGTTCGCTTCAATAAAAAAAACTCTAAATATGTTCTTTTACCGTCTAATTTTCTGTTCAGTACAATATACAGTGCTTTTAAAGCCTCAGGAACTTTATTCCCTGCTCCATTTAACATGCTGAAAATATTTCCCATTATGTTCATTTCGATAAAAAACTCCAAAATTTTTATCATCCAGCTTTGTATCCAGCACAGCATACAATGCTTTTAAACTGTCAGAAGCTTTATCATCTTTTGCTCAACAAACTGGATATATATAATATTACCTATTATGTTATTTTTGATTAAAAAAAAACTTGTTATAACTCAATTTTGTATTTAGTATGGCATACAATGTTCTCAAAACTTCAGGAGATTTCTCTTTTGTTCCAGGTTAATATAATTACTGGAAAAATTCCCCATTATATTCTTTTCGACAAGAAACTAAATAATTTTTTCCATTATTTAGCTTCATATTCAATATGGTATATAATGCTTTTAAAGCCTCAGGAGCTTTATTTCCTGTTTCGTATAAAAGACTGGAAATATTTCCCATTATATTTTTTCGAAAAAAAAAAAAAATCTAAGTTTCTCTATTGTCTAACTTTTTATTCAATATAGTATAAAATTTCTCTAAAGTTTCAAGAGCTTTATTTCCTGCTCTACTTAATATACTAGATATATTTGTTATGATTTTCTTTTCAACAAAAAACTCTAAACAAGTTTTGTCATTATTGAACTTCGTACCAAGCACTCTATGCAATGCTTTTAAAGCTTCAGGAACTTTATCTCTTGCTCCACTGAATATGCTGGAAACATTCTTCATTGTATTCTTTCGGACCAAAAAAAACTCTAAATTTCTTCATTGTCTAACTTTTTATTCAGTATGATATATAATTCCTTTAGGGTCTCAGGGACTTTATTTCTTGCTCTATTTAACATATTCGATATGGTATATATTTTCCATTATGGTTCTTTTAACCAAAAACTCTAAATAAGTTTTTCCATTTGTAACTTTGTATTTGATATTGAATACAATTCTTTCAAAGTCTTAGAAGTTTTTATTTTTTGCTCTGCTTAGTATACTGGAAATATTCATTCTCACATCCTTCCTCACAAAAACTCTAAACACGATTCTTCATTATTTAACTTTGTATTCAATATGATATAAATGCTGATAAAGTCTCGGGAGCTTTCTCTCTTGCTCAGCTTAGCATACTATATAATGTATAGTCTCTATTATTTTTCTTTCGATAAAAAAATTCTAAATAAGTTTTTCCATCGTCCAGCCTTGTGCTTAGTATTGAACACGATACTTTTAAAGCCTCAGGAGCTTTGTTTTCTGCTCTATGTAAGATAACTTACTAGAAATATTCCCAATTATGTTATTTTCAATAAAAAAATTAAATAAGTTTCCCATTATTTAATTCCATGTTCAATATAACATGCAGTACTTTTAAAGCATCGAGAGCTTTATCTCTTGCTCCGTTTAATATACTCGATATATTTGTCATGATTCTTTTTTCAACAAAAAACTTTAAGCAGAATCTCTCCATCATCTAATTTCATGATTAATACGTTATGCAGTGATTCTAAAGCTTCAAGAGCTTTTCTCTTACTCTATGTAAGATACTAGATATATCAAGTTCTATTCGACAAAATACTCTAAATAAGTTCTTTCATTATCTAACATTATCTAATTATCATCAGGGCTTGCCAAATAATGTAATATTCGTTCATGTAATTCGTTATAAATACATGAAACTTCATTAAATCTATCACTTTTTTCTGTTTCATGTTCAGTTGTTCTCCACTAGTGATTAACTGCAAGTATTAGTTTATCTAACAAGTAAGAAATTATTTTTCATTTCCTTAAGTTTCTTAGTATTATATACTAGAGAAAAGGTATGGTATCTAATAGCTTTAAAAGTCTTTTCTTGTTGTTTTTCCCGAGAAAATTGAAAAAAAGAATGTTCCTTTGTGCTATCACCTAGTATATAAACAGTTTTTCACAATGTTATATTTTTCTTCCTCAATATTTATTCTATCAAATTTAAGAGAGGAGAATTCTACGTTCCATTTCGATCTACTTAATTTCTTTTCTTCCATAAGATATAAGCCTGTATTAGTATATATAACAAGATAGGCCTACTTTACATCATCTGTTTCAGATTGAATAAAAGAATGAAATTATTTATGAATGGAAAAAATTTCCCTCCCATTTTCGCTTTCCTCTGGATAACAATTCAATAAATTCATTATTATTATAAGCCTTTTATCTACATATAAATTATGTATGCAAATAGTATTTTATGATAAAAAATAAGGCTATGTCATCAAACTGACTATCAACCTTCTCAGCTATTAATGAGAATGTATCATATTTTTTTTTATAAACGCTCTATAAAAGCAAAAACATCAACAACTGTAATTGGTACGTAATATCAACCAGACTAAATAGCCACGCATTTTTGCAAATGCTGGCTGATCAGTCATGTAATCCATCCTGTAAAGCATTGATTTCATCACTTTTTCGAGAACCTATTACCTTCGTTTGTCTCAGATTGTCTTTTCTCTGACTCAAGAGAGTCATCATTGTTAATAAATACTGGATCTTCTATATTCTCATCTTCCCTCTGATTACCATTTAGTTTGCTCAAAAGATATTTTCTCTTCTCTATGAAGTAATAATTCTCTCTTGAAACTTGCAAGCGCTGAAGCATTTTATATACAGATGACTCTTTTTAGTATATCAATAATATCTTTAGCATTTCCCAATGCTAAAGATATGGTGGCAAACTTCATGTCACTACGAGCCACATAAGAGAATCTTAAATATCTCAGAATCGCAATCATTTTCTTTCTGGAGCCTTCTTTCAATGAGAGCCTCATCAGTTTTTTGAGTAATCTTAACAATGGTTTTAAAAATTGTTTATATTTCACATGCATTTATTTCGTATAGATGCATACTACTTTTTACAATAAATAAAAAAAATAATATATATATAATTTGTTTAACTTAAATAGGTATTTGCTTCGTATTAACTATTGACTTTCACGGTATAGAGCCACATGGAAAGTACTAAAGATCCGCAATTTAGCTACCATAGACTTATACAAGGAGATTAATAATTTTACACATAAATTACTTCATTATTAAATGATTTTTATAATCATTAATGTAACTTAATTTGTCACTCAGACTTGAAAGTATATAATTTTGTAGGTTTCGATTAATCAAACTTCATCGATTGCTATTTTATGATGAATCCATATATCAGGATGAAACGGATATATGAATTATTACAGGTTTGTTTATTCGTATCTCTGTCAGCAGAATTCTCACATATTATCTGTTTTAAATTCATATACAGAATATTAATGAGACCTATTAGAAAATTAGAGTGAAAATATTGCTATCAAATCAATATTATCAACGTAAAAAGAAAATATTTTTTGAAAAAGTGAGACGATATCATGTATAAATATTTCCAATATAGATGGAATTCATAATTTAATACTGTATTTGCATTCAAAACAGATTCAAGCTTATTGAAAATAATAGAAATCTAACTATGCAAATATTGACGATTCGGTTCGTCAATTTTCACTAACTTATTTAATAATTAAGATACTTATTGGAAATTATAAAATATTAGCATACAAATCAATATGTGTAAGTGATAAAAACAGAAGAATAAAGATGGAATTTCAGGTTACGACTTATTTTTTTAGATATACATATTATCACTAAAACAGAATATATAGAAACAGTTTAAGATTATGATTAATACAAAATCTCCTAAATAGCTATTTCTATCTTTCGAATAAAATATAAGACATGAAAACATTTTTTTTTTTTTTTTACTTTTATTAATATTGAATTATTGTCATCACGAAATTATAAATAATTCACACATATAAAAATTTCGTAATATTAAACTTTAAATAAGTTTAAACTTCAATTTAATATATTTCTTATTTGGTAGAAACACAAGAGAGATTTCCTAAGACTTTTAGCAAATTATTATGAAATAATTTCTATCAGAATAAAAGCTGGTAAAAGCTTTTGTAAAGACAAGTCAATGGATCAAATTTATTGAACTAGACAAGCGACAATTTTTTTCAGACATGAAATAACAAAGCTTTGTTTGTTTTCGCATATCATATCAATATTTAAACTAGCTGTAAATTTAAACAATATATATTTGCAACCACTAAATTCTAGTTACAACTATGTGCATGAGCCAATACATCTTTATCTATAATACAATTTTATTTCTGACAAGTATTAAAATCGATGTACAATGATTGCCACATTTCACTTAATTCCTGTTTCTATTATTATTTTGAATAGTATTTCTTTAAATGAAAAAGTATAACATAGCAAAATTATTATTAAAATATAATATTAATATTCTTTTTATATTTGTTTTAGCAGAAGCTACTGTAATATTTATAACTAAATAAATCAAAAATAATCATTACTATATTTAATTGATTATTCAATTAAAAATGGAATGTCTTTCTACATTATTCAAATAATTCCTTGCAAATATATTTAATGATTTTTCACCGTTGAGGATATTATTATTTTATCTATCACTCTTTTAATTATGGCAATCTATAAAATCAAAATCATCCCAGAAGTTGGAAAGTTCTGAAGTCTCCACAAAAATACCTGTTTAGTCCTTCAGACATTTAAAATTTGGGTATTATATTTTGGTCCTTCTATTAATTGGAAAAATTTAAAAATGAATTACTATTAAAGTTCGGAATAATAATTTTAGAATAGGTCATTGAATCCGAAACATGATGTCTTCTGAAATAAGAGATCATCGCTACGATTGGTTACAAAATTTCAAAAATAATGTCATTATCCATTAACCTGATGCTACTATGACGTCAGCCAGATGGTCACGTGGAAGTAGTACAGTTATACTTGGGATCTTCTAGAACAGTTTTCCAAACTATGTTACGCGGAAGGTCAATAAGGGATCCGTAAAAAATTATGAAAATTAATATAAGCCTCATACGATTTTAAATGTTATGCCAACTTGAAACTGGAATTGCTAGTTTTATTTTACTATTTCCATATGTTTTATTTTACATAATTATAATTTGATAATAAATGTTTGTTTTATTTTCTTAATTGTCATACTTACTTGTCTAGTTTGATTATTATTATCTACCTATACTATAAAATAATATAGGTGTTCTGTAAAAATTTCAAGATTTGTGAAGTGTTCCGTCATAGAAAAAGTTTGGGAAACGTTGTTCTAGGATTAGGATAAAACTATGCTGTATTTTCACCTTGGAGGATCCATGTTCAATTTCAAATCTCACTTCCGACATTTTTTCAGGATGAGCCAACTCCTGAAAAAATGAATCTCAATCATCATCTGACTGCCGAATTTACCACGATATGTAGACGGATTTTAATAGGATGCGATATAAATCCTAAAAATATGTCATCATGACATAATAATAGATGATGTCGCCAAATGGCGTCAATACATAACTTCACGGCATTGTAATTTTATATAAATTTTGGTTGTTGGATTATTTGTATGTTTGTGAAAAATTTGGAAGTCGTAGAAGCTACAACCGCCAAACTTAGCATGGTTATCTGCGATTGTCTAACATAAATAAATGGCTTATTTAGTGATTTTTTAGAACAATCATTGTTTAACAATTACGAACAATCCAAAAATTCTATAAATTTAACAATTTAATCAATAGATGGTGCTGTGTGAAGTCTGTGTTTAGTCTCTCTAGAGTAGCGCATTTAGCCGACATTTTATATCCTTTTGTCGATCGATAATCACGGGCAACGTTATGGAAAGTAAACCATAACACTATGCCTTTTCTAATTTATAAATGCAGCAGTTGCTTACATGACAAACGAAGATCGTATTTGGAAAAATTTTCCTTCCAACATTTTGTAACCATTTCTTTCTTTTTCATTTCTTTTACCTTGAGGCAAAAGAAAGAATCTACGACCCTTTTCTGTTCGATTAGAACAATTTACAGCACTACAATAAGGCATGTTCTTAAAAAATAATCAGAAAACATATGAGCGCAACGATAACTCGATAAAACACTTTCACCGCCACCCTATCTAACAGGATATAAAATGGCCGATTTGATGGCATCTGGTGGCGCAAAGGAGTGAGTTACTTTATCTATCTAGGACTTGTTTTTTTGATTAAATTTAGTCAAAAAGCATAGGGTCACGTTGCTGCGATGATTTCACGTTTTTTGATTAAGTAATTATATAAGGCTACCATGACGACGTCGTCATGGTGGCCTTATATAATTACTTAATCAAAAAACGTGAAATCATCGCAGCAACGTGATGTTACGCCATCGTATCTAAATACTCTTGTTAAATCAACATTAAAATTGGATACAAAAAGCTAATGGATTCCAAATCTTATAATTAATAAATTATATAGCAAAATAATTTCGTTCGAATTCGGAATGTTCACAGCATCATCATGACGTAACAAGTATGACGTTACAGTTCACGCCGAAGACGTCGTTGTGATATAAACGTTGATAATGATTTTGCTATTTTATACTTTAATAAATTCATAAAGAACAAATAATTTCCACCAGTCGTAAATCAATTAGTCTGATGATAATACAATAACATTTCAATAAACATGACGTTTGATTAAGTTAGGCTAACTTGATTAAGTTATTTATATACTCATGGGATATACTTTTTGCGGCAGCCACTTTTAGAGCCCACAAACAGCTGGCCAACACTCAAGATAGGGTCAACTGGAAGGTTGAAGAATTGGGTTCAACTGACCCCTCCTGAAAAGCTGGAAGTGTGGAACTTGGATTTGAACCCAGATCCTCTAAGGCAATTAGCGAACACTTTACGACACTATCATTCGCTCGACAAACTTGAGATATGAACAAACAAATGATGTTAATTAACACATGAAATAATTTTCCAATTAAAAAAATCTTTCTGGGGACAATACAATGAAGATTGGCAAAACGATCAATTTTCGACAGGTATAGTATACAATATCGCAGCATTACGAATTTCAGTTTTCCTCCAAGTAAATCTTTTTTAAATCGAAGAGTGAAGGACATATAAACTTTTAATTTGTTGAACCTTCTGGAAATTATGAAGATTATATTAAACAACAACTGAACGACTGAAATTTTAGAACGAACAACATGCAAATAATCAAAATCAATGACCGAAAAACGCTGGGCCAACTTTACTAATAGTTTATATGATTATTCGTGTATATATGATAGAAAATTATATATCAAATGCCTTGAAAATACAGGCGATTTCGCTAATAAATTATAAAATTCAATTGAAAAAAATTATTTTAAATAAGATCGAGGCTAGAAGTAACATGGATTGGTTGTAATTAACAGATGCCAGTATTCATTCCTGGTTTACTCAAAAATCTTGAAATTGCGCACGAATATGCCTAATAAAGATTGCTGACTAGTGGCGAAGATGCTTAATAAAGCTGAGACAAAGTTTTCTGTTAACTGACACAAATGAAATGAGATTGATTCAATAAAATCGTTTTAAGATTGACGTTAAAAAGTGGTTTAAAAGTGATGAATTTATATTTCAATTATTAGTAATTATTCTTGTGTAGCAGTCATATAATAGCTTATAGGATACTGGTGTAAACTAACTTATAGTACTGGTTATTTGTTAAATCTAACTGTAATCATATTTTCCAAACCAAAACAGTGGAGCCTGGGGCAGGTTGTAACGAAGCATAGAAGCAAGTTGTAAGAATCAAATCAATGGCGAGGATTCATAATTGCCAAATATGCAAGCTACAATTCAGATGAAGAAAATTATTTTTTTCTGTATTTAATGAAAACTATAACAACTTTAATGGAGAAAATAGACCCAATGCACTGTGTATAAGAAATGAAGTCACCAATAATGCACAGTTGGTAATCCTTTCTGTTTGTCCAACTGTGATTCTGATTATTTAGCAGAAGACTACGTAGAAGCTTATTAAGCTATATCTTAAAATTTGAGTGCAAAACCACTTGGACATATTCGATTTTTGGGATATTTTACAACTTATCCCAAAAAT
>WUQG02048040.1:0-10411 GCA_011317285.2 Androctonus mauritanicus
GTGAAAATGAACATTGTTGATCCATCTGGTCCAAGAGCTTACCATAAATGCGCGGTGATTGATCATAATATCTATGTTATTGGCGGATTTGATGGATTTAATTATCATAATGGATGCCGTTGTTTCAACACTATAACTAAAGAATGGAAAGAAATTGCACCTATGCATTACGAAAGATGTTTTGTAAGTGTAGCTGTCTTGAACAATTTGATATACGCTTTGGGAGGATATAATGGGACACATCGTCAGAATACAGCAGAAAGATATGATTATAGAACGAACCAATGGAAAATGATTGCTCCGATGAATATGCAACGAAGCGGTGCTGGAGCTACAACGCTTGATGGTTGGATTTATATTATAGGAGGTTATAGTGGTGAAGAACGACTTAGATCGGCCGAAAGATATAACCCTGAGAATAATCAATGGACTTTAATTTCACCTATGTTAAGCCGAAGAGGTGGATTATCTTGCATTGCTTACAATAGACGCATATATGCGTTAGGTGGATTCGATGGATTTAATATGTTGAAAACTGTAGAAAAATATAATCCTCGCTACAACACTTGGATAGACATACCAGATATGCTAACACCACGAAGTAATTTTTCTATAGCTGTTATCGACGACATGATATTCGCAATTGGAGGATATAACGGAGAAACTATACAATCGCGAGTAGAATATTTTAAGGAATCAACCAATCAGTGGTACGAAGCCAAAAGCTTAAATATTTGTCGTTTAGGATTAGCGGCTTCTTCTGTAAATAACATCCCTAATATTATAGATTATACTTATAAACATCAGGAGAAATCCTTAAAGGAAAAAAATAAATACTTCTGGAACATAGAGAAATGGAAGAACTGGATCTGTAAGAGAATTAATGTAAACAGATAATATTTAAAATAAAACATAAATTCTTCATTATATATTTAATATTTCCTATTGAATAACTGAAATCGAATAACTTAACATCTTAATATTAAAACGTCATATTAAATTCAAGTAACATATTATTATTATTCAAATTACAAATGCAAAATTTCTCAGTTATACTAATTAATATGTAATAAAATGCAAGGAAACAAAAATTAAAAAATAATATGTTTTGAAATCAATAATACCAAAATCATAGCATTCTATATTAATTATTTTTTTTGTTTTGGTCAACAGATGACGCCACTTTCCACTCAGTAAGAGTTTTAAGTGGCGGGACGAAACAAGCCCTTCCACAGGCTGCCCACTCCTGCGGAGGGGTCAGCCAGATTGTGGAGCAGAGGGATCGACGGGCCGGGCCCGGACCCTATGATAAATATTTCAAGAGGTGGGACCCGAGACTCGAACCCGGGTCCTCCAGAGTGGAAAGCTGAAGCGTTCTACATTAATTATTAATAAATGTTGATTCAGTCACAGAGTAATTATATTATAAACAGAGTAATAACAAAAAATCAAAGCTACAATTTTGCTAATGCTTTAACAATCTGTTGGAGCAAAAATATTGCATCGAACAGTAATTCTTTTTATAAAATCATTCCGTATCTTTTACAAATTTAATCTATCTTCATTATGGCAGTTAATAATAGCCAAGTGATTTAAATAACCATTAGATCACCAGAAAGAAAACTTCCCAGTCTAAATCACATATCGCATCATGTATTGATTAAATTATAAAGTTTTGTTGATTATTTAATATATTTTTAGGATGCGTATTCTAAAAAACTGTCGAATAGTCCATTATTTAAATAAATTAAAAGAATTTTGCCAATTTTCTGATTGGGCGTTTAGGAAACTTATGGAGATACACGATACAAACAAGCAAACAATCGAAATTATAAGGTATAAAAAAAAAGTATCTAGTTTTCAATTATATCGTATACAAAATTTAATATATTTTTGAAAGCAGAGATTTTCAAGGAATATTTTTGTAGCCGCATAAAACGGGTTTTTATCATTAATTTTTATGGTGTATATTCATTGACTGAAGCAGAAATTCAGTAAGGAAAGTGCAATTTAAAAAATTAAGAAATATCATATAAAATTAGTAAATATTATAATTTAATTAAAAAAATTAATTTAATTAAATTAAGAATGTTATCTGAATCAAACTCGATTCAAAAATTATAAACATAAAATTATGTTTTATATATTTTATTGAATATGATTGGTTTATACAAATCGAATTCATTTTATAAATAATAATCATGTGAGATCATTAAACAAATGGATATTAATAGCAGGGGGTGCAATTGTTCCCTTGCACTTCCTCCTGGCTGCACCATTGATATATTTCATTTGCAGTTTTGATCAATAGCTTCAGAGGTAATATCAGAATCATCGAGATCCTGATATCTCAACGATTCTGATATATCACTTCTTCAATAATTTATTTTCGGATTCAGGCCCGGTCAACTTCTTCATGCGAGTGGTCTGAATTCGCTCTACAGCCATGGTCATTAGCACAGATTAAATACTTCGTACAGATAGGACCATGGTAGAAACAACACGGTATGCTACGGATCGAACCAAAACCAGTGATTTGTGCGCAATGACGTCACTGCGAACCTCATTTGTCAGTCTCGTTGAGTGAGTGTGTTGTTGAATCGGAAGATGGAAGTGTTTTGTGTGATTTTATGAAAGTTTATATAGATTTTACTGAAATAAATTTAAGCAAACGAGGGTCTGAACTCTGAAAACTGCGACGGACACAGCATTATTTCAT
The DNA here is from genome assembly GCA_011317285.2 of Androctonus mauritanicus. NCBI lineage: Eukaryota > Metazoa > Arthropoda > Arachnida > Scorpiones > Buthidae > Androctonus > Androctonus mauritanicus. The sequence continues at coordinate 2,720 of WUQG02048040.1, forward strand.
AATTTTATTAAAAATTTGCTTATTTTTATAAAATGCGATATTTTCGTTATTTTTAAGATCAGGTGCTTGAAATTTTCAGCATTTGGTCCTTTTATCATATAGTTTGTGATCGTGTAAAAAACTTTCAATTTTGGCAAATTTCGCTCTATAAATTAATTTAATTCTGTATACATCGTTTTTCAACTAAAAAACATTAATTTTAAGTAAACTGAAATAATTTTTGGGTATTTTATTAAGATAATAATTAAATAAATAAAAATATTCAAAGAATTATGTACTTTAGATATAAAAATAAGTATTTTTGTTATATAAAACGGGAACGTTAAAAAATTATATTTAAAATTTTTTTAAAAGAAAATATACGTGATTTAACATAAATTCATAATTGCAAATATTGTGTAAAATACTAAAATACTACAGACCTGTCAATTGCATATAAAATAATTCATCGCCACCTTCAATTGAAAGGCTCTGAAAGACAAAAGGTTAGACCTGCTGTACAGTTGTTATCTAGCAACAGCCATTGAATATATAGGCAAAAATGGATTTTTCTATGTTGAACCATGGCAAGAAATTTCTAATTTTGTTAAATTAATTAATGATTGGTATGATGTTTTTAATTCAAAAATTAAATATGTGGCAAATGACCCATCAGAAAATGCTTATGGTACAGAATTAAAACCTCAAAGACACTTACTTCATCAAGTTACTACTATAATTTCTAAGATAAGAGTCGGAAAACATCAAACTCTCATTCCTTTTCAGAAGGGGATAATTTTATCAAATAACTCCTTGGAACATTTATATGATTATCTAAATGAAAACTATAACTTAGAATATATAATCACATCGCGTCTGAACCAAGATGTATTAGAAAATTTATTTTCCTATATTCGAGGCATGGGAGTTATCAATGATCATCCTCATCCTCTCGACTTTAAATATCGTCTAAGATGGTTCATATTAGGAAAAAATTCTGCTGCACTTTTTACTGAAAATACTAATACTGAAGAACATGGTGAGCAGTGTTTAATCAAACCACTAGAACAACCATATCTAAATTCGGATGAAATGGTAGAATACTGCATGACATCAAAGATATTGGAGAAGTTACTACTTACCCAGATTCTTTCTACAAATCCAAATGATGACAAAGAAGACATAACAGTACCAGGGTCATTTGTTGATCATATTATCCTGAAATTGGTCTTGCAGAAGATTGTGTTGGTGACAATGAAATAATGCAAACTTTGGAAAACTTTGAATTTAAGGAGAAAATTAATGAAGAGGCCCTTAAATATATAGCTGGGTATGTTGCCTACAAGTTCAAAGACAAATACAATTTAGGTGTCAAAACTTCCTTCGTGACTACTTCTGGTTGCTTGTCTTTCCAGAGGTGGCCCAAAGATAATCTCATGGAAGCTGCCAAAATTCTGGAACATGAATTCTATCTTCTTCATAGGACAACATTGTCAAAACAATCTCAGATATTTAAACTTTTAGCAGACAAAGTTTTTTCTAAACTTAAAGATAACTCTAATATTAGCTATGAAGTAATTTATTATTTTTGTCGAACTAGAACATACATCAGATTGAAATATCTTAATCATAGAATTAGTTTTGAAAATAACAGGAAAAAAATGGAAAAAAAAATATTCAAGTTTACTAATTGTAAAATCTAAAACATGCTCTTAAGTGTAAAAATTTAAAAAAAATTTTTTTTCCCGAGTATAAAATACAGTTACTATGATCACCTAATTTTAAGTGAACAGTAACTGTGTTTTTATGGTTGGAAAATAATTTTATCATAATGGCCGTTTTGTACAATAAAATATATAAATTACAAACTCTACATTTTTATTTTTAAAGAAACAACATAAATTCCTACATTTCTTTATATTATGAACAGGAGAAAAATAGAAAAGAACTATTTCACAGGAGATCAAACACCCAATATGAAAAATAGCTGTTATAAATATTTAATATTAATGTAAGATAAAATCTGGAAATTGCTAATTAAATATACGTACAATAGCAGTAATATATATATAAAAAAAGTGGCGATTCAAGTTTTGAAAAGCCATTTTTTTTTTAGTACAATTATTTCTGTAGTACTGTATGATCTCTGAAAAAACTTCGAAGCGCAGTAGTTAATAATAAAATGTAATATATAAAGAATAGAAAACGGAAAGAGAGAAAGAAATTCTTTCATTATGGAAATTAATTTAGTGATGATCAAAAATAATCTCTCTCAATTTGCCGAGATTGCACGTCTCAAGATCACAGTATTGTTTCTACAGTGCTCAAGACGAAAGCTGGTTCGCAATGACGTCACGCATAAACAAACATGGCCGATGTAGCAGCGCGTCGGCATACCGTGGGTGGACCAAAAACAAAAATATAAAGGGACAGCCGAATACACACTCGCTGAATTAATCTTCATCACTCCTATCGGTTCATTTTTGATCCATCCAGATTTATTATAAAGGAAAGAAAGAGAGAAAAGAAGAAACTCTCTCTCTTGAGGTATGTTATTGGTCAAACGTAAAAACCCCTCTTTTTTATAGGAAGGTTGTGGTTCCGAATACTCCCCGCTCCAAAAACTTATTTTTTCACTTCCTAACAATAAAATAACTAGAGAAATTACTTCTTTGAGTTATACCTGTGCGGCAAAATCCGTCATTTCCGCAAAAAAAAATTCGAATATATTTTAATAAATCGTATAAGTAAGAAAACAGATTAACAAAGACATTTCATTTTCCCTGCTCTACTCTGCGGATGCGCATTTCCGTTCGCCTTGCTACCGTCTCCGTTTCTCTTCGCGTGTTCCGCGCCTATACATTATACATGGGGCCCCCAAATTCAGATTTGCCCGGGGCCCCACGAAGCCATAACGCGCCGCTGCATTTATACTTGATTTTATTAACGCTAGATGGAAGGTCACCTTTTAACGTGTTATCACAAATAGCTTTTATTTGATCTGGTGTTGCGTTTTTTAACAAAGCTTTTCTCTGGGTCGAACTTACACTCCTCAATGCGTTTAAAAAATGACAATTTCTTCGAATATTTTTCATTTTTGAAGAATATAGACCCAATAAATTCCCCGTGCGTCGGGAAAACACGAATCACGCAAACATAGTTCATCGGTTGAAGGATGAAAATCGATCAAAAGATGACCGTAATTTTTCGAAGTCTCATCTGCATATACAGCTTTGAAGTAAGGTAATCGACTTATAAATGCTTTTCTTCCGAGACAATTTATCTGACTCTCGTCACGATTATTTTTAAACAAAATTAAATAATGTGTGTTTAAACTTATTTTTACAAAATAGAATACTGCGTGATATAAGTTTTGCAATATCAAAATGACATTAATCGATTTACGGTGTGACAAATCAGTAAACAATTCACCAATTTTTTCATTCAGAGAATGCATCAAATCATCAATAATTACGAGATCCTAATTATTATAATCGTCTGGCGAACCGCATTTAAAAGAGATAATAAAAAATTTCCCATAAGTTATCTTTACTTGTTGAAGTATATTCCTCTTTTACAATTGAAAATGGATTTTTTCCGGGGGTTCCATTTTAAAAAGAAAATTAAATTCAAAAGCGCTGTTTTTCACTAGAAAAATTAAAAGAGATTCTTTCCATAGAATTAAACTTTATCAACGAATTTTAACAAACATAATAAATAGTAACGATCAAAGTGATAGATTTCAAAAACAGATACAGGAAACTATGGATTTAATTAATACATCAATAAGTAATAATATTAAGCAAACGTATGAAGAGTATAAAATTCAAACCCTATGCCCCAGGAAATCAGATACCAGGGTTTTTTTTTTGATAGATTAAAAATGTTATACAATAATAAAATGTCAATAAATAGTTTAAAATTACAAGATGGTATGATTCTCAACAATACGGATGATATTATACAGGCATTATATATTCATTATAAAAATCTGTTTATTCAAACACAAGGTGATGAAAGTTTAGCTGATAAATTTTATAATAACTTAAAACCTAAAGATGATAGAATTATTAAAGCAATAGAACAAGATATTAATACTGATGAAGTTTTTCATGTAATTAATCACTTACATATAAAAAAAGCTGTTGGTATCGATTTATTACATTCCGAATTTTACAAACAGTTTAATGAACACTTACCTGCTGTCCTTGCTACTTTGTATAACTTTAAAACATATCCGGGTATCCTTGGCACGGGTCTGCTGGCATTGATTCCTAAAACTAAAGACAATATAGTTAACATAAATGAAATAAGACCTCTTACCTTATTAAACACTGATTATAAAATAATTAGCACCATATTTGCTAATAGATTTGTTAAATATTTATCTTCCTATATAACAATAACTCAAACTGCTGGTATTAAAAGCAGAGATATTCATCAAAATATCATGTTTATTAAATTATTAATTAGAATCTATAGAGATAAAAATAAACCTCTGTCAATCTTTCAAATAGATTTCACCAAAGCTTTTGATAACATAAATCACAGTGTACTGTTTAAAATATTTGATAAATTTGGTTTTTCCTCTGACTGGTTAAATAGATATATTAATTTTTATAAAGGTGCATTTACTCATATAAAACTAAACAATATTTTGTCTGATAAATTTGAAATATATAAAGGAATACGACAAGGATGCCCAAGTGCAATGGTTTTATTTGTGATATACCTAGATCTACTGTTAAAATATGTAAACAATAATGCTAATATTAAATCTGTATACCTACCTGGAGGTGGCTTGGAGGTAAAGTCCATAGCTCACGCCGACGATGTAAATTTTTTCATATCTGATCTGAATTCATATATAAATATTAAACAGGCCAAACTGACTTCTGTAATTTAACTGCCATGAAGATTAATAATAGCAAATCCGTCATTTATAATGTTAGTAAAAACCTAATTTCTGAACAAATTGATAATACCTTTACAATAGTTGACAAAATTAAAATTCTGGGAATATTTTTCGGTAAAGATTCTGATAAACACATGAAAGAATTACTATATAATAGGATTAAAACTGAAATTACTAAATATCAAGATAATTGGCTTTATATACCCGATAGAGTAACCGTAATTAAATCTATTTTGCTGGCGAAATTAATTTATTATATGTACATATTAAATATTACTAAGACTTTTTTTAATTCAATAGACAATCTCATTTTTAAATACTTTTGGGGCAGTGGGATAGAGTTAATTGCTAGAAAATCTGTTAGGGGACCGATAAATGCTGGTGGTTGGAATATATTTGAACTCTCTGAATTTGCTATTTCCGTACAGCTATCACTTCTTATTAATACAATAAAATTTAGTTCACATCCTTTAAAATTTATTTATGTTTATTTGATGGGGGAGAATGTAAATGATTTTGCTGATATTTGTATGAATATTAAACATAATAAAATAATTTCTGACATTAACAAATGGAAAGTACAGTTACCCAAAATAAAACATTTAATTAATAATAACAACAAACTGAAACCTAAGATAATATATGCTAGTATTCATAATGATAATGATTTATCCATACTTACTGATTTTAACTGGAAAAGAATACACGACTTAAATTTACCACCTGACCTACGTGAAAATAACTGGCGTTTTGCTATGCGGGCCTGTGCCTCCAAGTCACTTCTACTGAAAATGAAAAGAATCACTCATAGTAAATGCACCTTCTGTAATGCAGAGGAGACCACAGAACATATAATTGTATCTTGTCCGTTTGCAACCTATCAATGGAAGTGGGTGGGAGATCTGTTTAATTGTTATGTTTCTCCAGCCAATATAGTCAACCATACCAAATTTACAACCAAAAATTCATATCTGTATAACTGTATTATATCTATAGCAAAAAGACATATCTGGAAGGCCAGGTGCAGCGTCTTATACGATAAAAAGCGCGTCTCACCTGGCCTTGTAAAAATTAAAATAATAGAAGATTTAAAAAGAAAAATTATAATAGATGAAAGGTCTCCTCTGCAGAGCAATTTAATAAACTGTATAGTGACACAGTCGACACCGTGTGGAAAGTAAATAATGATGAAATAGAAATAATGATTTGATACATCCTGACAGTAATAATATGTACCTGTAAAATTAAAATTGGTCTATTTGATGGCGTCTGCTTTGAGTTTTACTATAAACATAAATTATGACTCTTACCTTGATCTTGCGTCTTAATCCTAATGTGGTGGATCCGAATTTGTTCATCCTATTGGTGTTGTTAAAACTGTAAAAGAAATTTGGAATGATTGATTATTTTGGTGATATTGAGAAATGTATTTAATTATTTTACTTACCTGCTATGTATATGAGTCTTTGATGATTGTACCTGAAAATAAAGAAATGAATAATATTTTTTGAAGTTTATGTTTGGTTAAAAATCATCTGTTGGCTTTTATTTGTATTGAATTTTTTTTATCAGGATGTATCTGTTTGTATATATTTTTTAACTACTTTTATGTTTTTATGTTGTATATATGAAATGTAAACAAAAGGGAAAAATTATTTTAAATTTATGTAATGTAATAATATTTTGTCGGAGGATAATTTTGTATTTTTAAGAATGTATATATGTTTATACTTACCTTAATTTAATTAATAGATTATTTTCTATGTACCTAAAAAAGAAAGGGAAAAAAGTTTTATTACTAATTTGTCGGGAACAATTTGATATTGAATTTTTATAACAATGTTAATTTAACAAACCTTGTTCTCCTTTGTTCCGTGACCTGCTGTCCCCCCACCCTACGCTATTCCTTGTGGAGGGTCATGCATCTGTATTTTTTTCCAATATGTTAAATAAAACTTTTGAAAAATTAAAAAAGTAGATACAGCTACTGTGCCCGGAACTGTGACAGTGAGAACTGTATTCGTTCGAACTTACTAACTGGACTTGAAGTTATACGTCAACAGCTATTTCCTCTTGATAATTGTCGGTCGTATTTTGTTTTAACTGTACTGTAAAATTCTCTCTTTCCAATAAAGGAAATTATTCGTTGTTATAGACGTAGTCTCTGTGTTCGTCGTTGTCTCAGTTCCATTACCTGTCCGTACTCATCCCACAGACAGGCCAAAAACCTGTTTTATATCGGAACTTTGTTTAAATGCTCATATTGTTTATACAATATGAGCAAATTGTCTTCATCAAATGCTCATATTGTTTTGCTCATAGCATTTATACTTTGTTTAAATGCTGAAAAATGGATTAGGGGAAAGCAAAAAGAGATAATGTCTGGAAAACAGGGCCGTCGCGTGGGCAAGGCGACCGGGGCGATCGCCCCGGCCGCCGCGACCAGGGGGGCGCCTGGATGACAAATGAACAAAATTCAAGGAATTCAGATTATATTGGGTAAATGAATTTTTTTTTAAATTTTAATGTTAATTCAGATATTTTAATCATCAGGCCACGGCTAAGTAAAATTATCTGTAATATAAACCATCGTCTAGGATTATTCAACTGGAACTCTCTCCAGCCCTCTGTGAGAAGAGTTTTTATCTTGGACAACTGACCGAGATCTGTTACTTCTTAGGGGAGACCGGGGCTAGTTGTTACAACGGGTTAGTTGTTACAATGAGTTTTTAATTACTTCCGCTAGGCGAAACACTATCATTTTTACAGATCACGAAACAGGTTTCGTGTGTGTCGTT
>WUQG02048051.1:0-10411 GCA_011317285.2 Androctonus mauritanicus
AAAATAAATGAAATGTAAAGTGTACGTCTTACCACAATATCGATCCAAGTATGTAGTTGGGCAAAATGCTTGTATTGCTCGGCCATGAATTCCATACAAAGAATAAGCGAGAAGGGAAATGATGCCGAGAAGATTCATTTTTAAATGCAACGATTTTTCAGAGTATTTTAATTAATCGTATATCTGAATTTATATAAAATATGTTCCGTGTTTAAAAATCACATGATGTTTCATAAAAATCGGAAACCAAGTTTTATCGATTCGAAAAAAATACCTAAAATATCTTTACAACTGCACAGTTTGCATAATTAATGACGAGAATTTTTATTTATTTATTCGTTGTACAATTCTCTAATTTAAATGAGGGAATTTGCATATATTTAATATAATTATCGCAATGAAAATATATAAAACACCTTTCCTCTGTTATTATTATTATCATTATTGAAGATAAAATTATTTTTAAAATTATCATCGTTTAGCCAATGATAAACAACAAATGAACTTTTTATAAATAATCAAAATTTCACTAATAATTTTTTATGATTATGCCCTATTTAGATGAGTGAATAAACATCCTTGAGCAGCATCAATAAGCTTATTCACGTTGTTAATGGGGAAAGTCTAGTAGATTTTTGACGATAAATGGCTAGGGAAGGTAGGAAGTCGTGTGAATTATGACGGTACTCTGTAAAATGGGTAATGTTTTTGCATTTCTATCAATAATTTTTTTAATAAAAGAATTTTGCTTAATTGTTCGAAAAATAAGTATTATACTATAACATAATTAGAAATATGTTTGTTATAGAAATGCAAAACATGTAACTAGTTTATGACATTTGCATAGAGTTGTCTGAAAGTTTATTTGGATAACAACCAAATAAACCTTCAAACAACTAATAAAAAGATATTTAAACATATTCTTTAATAATAAATTAAAGAACATGTTTAATAAATTATTAAATTGTATTAATTTTCGTTTTATCGAAAATCTGATAAAAATTTTTCAAGTAAGAATTTATGACGTCATAGTCGGAGGTCGAACTTTGTATGACGAAAAATGACGAAGGGAAGCAGGGATTAAAAAGCGTTCAAAATAGCATGATGAAGTTTATAGATGGTTCCAATATTAACATGAATATCGTTTTTAGAAAATTAATTCATAACTGCATTTATTTTTGAAGAAACTATTCTAGTCGTTGAAGGATTAAACTGATTTTAATCCTTCAACGACTAGAATGATTTTAATCGTCATATTCATCAAGACCGTCCTTGAAAAAATTACTTTAAATTCAACTAACGAGATTTTTTAGCTTCATGTACTAATTAAATAATAAATGAAATTAATTCTTTAGAATAATACATTCAATTTATTATTTGTTTAGAATAGCTTAATATATAGAGCGAAAAAAACAGCTTTAAATAGCAAAAATATCTACATCGTTCTTCTATTTAAATTTTATTTATTTGAGCAATTTGAAACATTATTTTATTATTTTCTACGAGTTATCTCATTAATGAATTAATCTAAAAACTATGAAATTAAATTATTAAATTTTCTTTTAAAAATTCTGGTTAATATGATAAAAGTCTTTTGAGTAATTCCTCAGCATATCTTCTACTGAATGAATAAAAGATTTTGGATATTTGAATAGTTTACATCTTGATTAATCGACTAAACATGTAACAACTCGTAGATTTTAATTTTTATTATGTCATTCTCATAGCTAAAATTATGATAATCACTTGCAGTTAAAAAAAATCATGTTTATCAACTGTGAGTATTAAATAACATAAGCTTGTTAAATTTGCTCGTATTTTTATAAATTTAAAAACTGTTCGAATGATTTGGATTGCTGTAAGATGCAGAACTTAATGTTTGGAAATTTTTCGATACTTTTATAATTTCTACATTATCTTCTATCAGCAGGAAATATAAATTTTAATATTTTCAATAAATAAATAATTTTTATTTATCTTCTATAGTTTATGTTATGGATTTACAAGATAGTTTTCATTATTGTACAGTATGTCGAATATTTTAATTACATAACTGTTATTGTACAACAGTAATAAATTATAATAATGTGCCGATATACGAATGAAAAATTCCGTTTTAAACCGTAAAAAATTGCACTGTAGGTGCGATAAAAATAAATTTTAATATTTTTGATCATTTATATTAAAAAAAAATTGCAAATAAATCGAAATATAATTTAAAGATCATGGTTGTGAAAACTTAATAATGAAAACTCATCCAATTATTTCGTATAGTTTCATAAATTTTTATAACAAAAATTAAACTTTTGAATGGTAACGATGTATATATATTATTAAAAAAAATGAAGAAAAAATTTTCGAAACTAGCAGGAAGCCTCATAAAAATCTTGATATTTATTAAATTTCTCATACATATCTAAATATTATGAATAAGACGTTACCACAAATTTTTTAATAATATTTGCATTGATCTTTACATAACATTTCGAATCTCTGATGCCAAAAAATTAATTACATATCAATAGTTTTTTTTTAAACTACTACTGAATGTAAACTGGATTGGAGATAATTAAATTGAATAAATTGCAATTTGCGTAATAAATCTTTTTCTGTTCAAGGTTTCTACCAGTATTATTTAATTGAAGGACTACTGGATGTATTAAAACATTGCCGAACAAAAAGTTAAAAAAAGCATTTAAATTTTAAACCGTTCAACAGTTACAAATTGAAATTGACTTAATCTTGATAAAATAAAATTTTTCTTTGACATAATTATTCATAATTTAATTACAAATTTTATAAAATTTGTCATATATTCATATTAAGGTTTCTTTTTTAATGAAAAAGTTTCCATTTGCCTTCAGAAATTTTATGATATTATCCTTGAGAGTTATTATGTCGAAATTTTCATACTGTAAGCTTTATAAAAATGAATGTTTGGCTGTTTGCCTGTTTCCTATACATTCCGGCACTTTTGATCTATGAAGCGAATTTCGTAAAAATTTTCATACTCGAAGCAATCAAAGAAAGAATAATATGAATGCACGTCTGTTCTAAAATCCTTTGTCGATCATATCTCTATTGTTTTTATTTATGCTGTTATTATTTTTTTGATATGGCTTTGAGGGCTGATATTGATTATCTGAGATTAAAGCTCCTCAACTTACTCATTAGCGCCGTCACTGTCAGTGAAAAAGCATTTTAGTATAAATGGCCTGGCTGTTTAATATTTGACAAAAATGAAATCAATATAAAGATAAGAAAATTGTGATGTTCACTGATTGAATGCGGCGAGTGGTTTCTTCCATCTAAAAAAATACTGTGTTGATTTAATATGCAGATTGTTGGTAGGAGTTCGAGCCTGGCTTGTTGATACTCGTCCTTTATCACAATACTAATGATCATGAATGCGAATCATCTGCTGTAGAATAAATCTGCACCTCTCCAATCAGTTCTTTTCATTGCATACGCATTTTGGATATGTTTGTTCTCACATACTTCTTATTTTTTATCGAATTAAAGGTACAGGTATTTCTAAATGCAAACTACTAGATGCTATATTAGCATCTTAACTTTATAAAATTTCAATATTTTATTAAATTGTAACCATTTACTTATATGTACAGCTATTTCTTTAATTTAAGAAATTAATAAGAAAATAAATTCGTAGTCCCGATTTTTTTCTAAGTTACTAATAAAAAATTACAACATATCGTAACTAATTTTGATCTTAGTAATTAATTAAAATTAAATATTTGAGTTTTGATTATGAAAAGAAATTAACCTGAATTTAAGCAGTGAAAGAGTTTGCACTCAAAACAGTTTCATCGTTACAAAACTGCATCGATGTAGGAGATGATGTAATAATTTATATTTACGATTCGTAAAATCATAGAAAAAAAATTGTTATGGAAATGCTGCAACTAACATATTACTTCAAAACTTATAAATTATTATGCAGTATTTATCTTTTAAAATTGCACATTAAGCAATTTCTCGTTTAAATCGACATTTTTATCTAATTCGGAAACTAAATTGAACAGTTAAAGTTTTTCTTTTTTTTTTAAAAAAAAACAAGAAAAATTAAACTTAATTTTATAATATTTGATGTGAAACAATTAATAATTCTTCTTATTATTAGCTCTAGTGCATCTCTTCTGTGACTTTTATAAGGCAGCTGATATTAAATTTTTATTAAAAATTATTCTTAATAATCTCTTCTATCTGTAAATGGGCACTGCAGTTTAAAATACTACGTCAGGTATGCCTACAATAAATTCCGATAGTTTTTTAATTATTAATATCAATGTTCATCTCTACATTTTAAAAATAGTAGGCATCAATATAATTCAAAATTTTATCTCGTTTGATAATCAATCTAGATAACTGGTTTAATAATGTTTAGCATTAGATCTACATATAAATTAGGGAAAAATATCGATAATATTCATTTTAAATGCATCTGTTAGGAGGATGTTGTCGGTATTAATTGATTGATATGTCAGAATGAATATAAAGTAGGCAATGTCAAAGCATGTTTCAAACCAGCTAAAGTATACTTTCCAATGCTTGTGCTCATTTAATTGCAATAATTTTTTCTTAATTTTCATGCAGCTCTCGTTATTTTAACTAATATATCGTAGATATTCGATAGAATTATATAAATTGCATTTTTTCTATTAAGGATACATCAAAAAGTGCAATAATCTTTAAAATTTGCATTGTTTACTAATGAAAATTTCCTTAATTATTAGTGCGCGATATTTAGATGAATAACATTAATTTATTTATTTATAATTACTTATAGATTAATTATTATTACATTTTTATAATTAAAGAATTAAAATTATTTTTAAACATATTTATGCATTTCTTAACTGACTTCCTTGAGAACGCAATTTCAATGCAACTTTATTTTTTATAACTTTTATCTTTGCATAATAATTCATTTATTATGCAAAGATCCTTTATTATTCTTACAGTGATTTGGAACAACTTTAATTAGTAATTAATGAATATAACTCGATCTATCTTTTTTTTTTCATTAAATTTTATCTGCTCCCGTGGAATATAATAGATAAAATTTAATGCAAAAAATCTGAATATAAAAATTGTATATACGGTATATTATGCGTAATTTTTAAAAATATGTAAAATTTGTTAGAATGTAAATTTTTAGTTCATAAATAAAACTTAATATCTAATTCTATGGAATGTTTTCGTTTTATAAAATGTTATTTAGATGTAAAATTTTCTATATAATAAATATCACATTATATTTTCTCAGAATTTTGAGGAAGGGAATTTTTTTTTACTTCATTAGATGTGATAAAAATCAATTGAGGGTTATATTTGATTAATTATAGGTTTCTGAAGAAAGAAATAAAGTGAAAAAATTTGTATTTTGTTTTTTGTAACATCTCAAAAGCATGGACTCAAGGATATTCGGATTTCTGCGTGAAAGTATGCAACACGAATAATCTCAGTTTCACGTCTTCTGATTTCATTAGGAGTGACCAGGCCCTGTCGTTTTTTTAGGATCAACAGATAACGCCACTTTCCATTCTGGAAGAATACTAAGTGGCGGGGCGAAACAAGCCCTTCCACAGACTACCCACCTCTGAGGAGAGGTCAGCCGGATGGTGGAGGAAGGGAATCGACGGACCGGGCCCGCACCCCAAGATAAACATTTATCATGGATGTTACCCGAGAATCGGGTCCTTCAGAGTGGAAACTGGAAACATTTCCATGTGGCCAATCCTTCCAACACTTCCAGTCATTTGAGCCCCTTCATCTAACTACATACATCACCACGGATATGATATTTCCCTTAGAATAGACAGTTGAAGTTTTAAAATTTGAAAAAAAATTTATATAAAATTTTTTCCATGAAAATATGTAAAATAATATTTTTTTAAATAAAAAAAATAGTATTATTATAATATTTTCATGAAAAAAATTTTGAATTATATAATATCAACCACTTAAATAATGTTAATATAATATTGGAAAAAATATAATTTAATTATGTGAGGATCCCGCAGCCTATGATGAAAAAAATGTGGTTCGAATTAATATAGTATTTTCGAATAGGGTCGAGAGTAAGCAACGCTTGGAAAATTGATTCGGAAATGCATATAAAATAAATAGCATACATTTATTTAAAATAAACAGTAAATAAACTACAATATTAAAAAATTTCGTTTGAGAAAGCTATTTTTGATGCGAGAGATCATATCTAGGGAAGAGAGATTAAAAGAAATATATTTCATTCCACCATTATTCTTTATGTCTTTGTTCCCTAGTTCTCGCCGGTTGTGAGGAAACAGATTCATCCTTCTCTGCTATATTTTCTCCTCTTACGTACCGAGTTTCCGGTTAGACTGTCTTTCTTCTATTAATCTCTCTCTGTCCTTGATAAAAACTTATTGACCTTTTATTTCACCTTTCTCCAGGGAAAGATGACATTTTGTATTTTTCCTTGTTATTTTTTTGTCTTTTGCAAGACCTTCAACTCATTGTTTGATCGAATATATTTTTTATCTTTTATTATCATTCCCTTAAATTGTAGAGGACAAGGTTTTCTGGGCCGGGTAGTACGATATTTTTACCATCTGTTTTTTTTAAGATGTCACTCTTTCCAAATTCCTTTCGTAATTTTCGATGAAATGGTGAGTGACACCTTGCATCCGACACGAATTCTGAGTCTCAACAGTTATAATTACTTATCTAACTAAATTCAAGCATTCATAGCTAAAAATCTGTAAAGATTGTTCGGAAAATTTAAATTTTTATAGATTATTATATATTTTGTAATATAAATAACGAAAATTTAATATTAGACTAACTGTTGCAATAGTTTAGGAATTAGTATGATTATAAATCAGTTAAGATGTTTTAAAAGTCCTTTTCAATAGTAGTCAATGAAATAGTTTTGATCTGTGTCCTAGAGCATCTCATTATGTATAGCAATTAGAATAATTTGATTGGATGTATTTGAAACATCACATGACGTTTACAAACTATATATATTGGATGGCAGTGATTGCTCAGGTAAGTGATGAACATATTTTCAATATTCAAAATGAATCTTGCTAGTATAACTTTTATTTTCGCATTTCTTATATGTGAAATTAACTGCCTGGGAAGTTACTCATATTGTCAAAATTCCTTCGTTGATCGATATTGTGGTAAGACGATTTTCATTAGATTTAGTTATACTGTCCAATATAAGACGAAATATATTTGGTGAAGAACAGTTCAGACTCCATCTTAGATCAGTCAACATCCGAAATGGAGAAAGATCGGGTTCAACTGTCTGAGTCCAAATTCTCTTGAAGAATTTGCAAAAGTGCAGGACCCTGAATCGAATTCATTTCTTTTAAGAATTAGTCGGCCGGATGGACGAATGATAAAACATTCGTTTACCATTTTGGAGGATCCGGATTCACATTTCCAGGTTTTCAGGTGGTATCCGTGTCCATTTTAATCCTTTCTTAAATTTTCGATTGATCCCACCATGAGTGCTGACAATCTGTGGTGGGTTCTAATAGCGGCCGTCCTAGATATAGATTATTTTAAGTGTGATATGGAAACTTAACTAACTTAATCTAACTATCCTCCAAGTAATAAACGAATGCTTTACTAGAGGTTTTGAAAATCTGGGAGTTTGCAATTCTAGGATTTAGAATCGAGCCAGCTTTATGATATATTTTTCGATTTATATTTTATTTTTCTTTCTATCTAGTAAGTTACGAAGCAAAGATGATATTTTATAGTTCATTACTCTCCATTTACAATTCTGATGGAATCAGCCAGTCGGCCAGATTGGCCGCACGGAAACGATTCGGCTTTTCACTCTGGAGAATTCGAGTTCGATTCTCAGATTTCACCTCTTGGAAATATTTATTATGGGATCTAGGTCCTACTTATCGATCCTCGTCCTCCTCAATCTGGCCTATGGAATGGCTTGTTTCTCCTCACGACTTAATATTCTATATGAGTGGAAAGTGGCGACATCTGTTGATGGGATCAGCCACGTAATTAATGTTTATGGCACCGATTCCATCACAATATTATGATTTGTGATCAGATATTGTTCATGGCTGAACCCATCACAATATGTGATCTATAATTGTGATGGGTTCAGCCATGAATAATATTGAAAAATTTATGTTTTATAATATAACATAATGTACAGAATGCAATTTTGCACATTCATATTAGAGCGACGACTCTAAAATTATATCAACAGTACAGGTAATTCTCAGCTTACAAGAAGGTTCGGTTCCAAAGGGGCGAAAGCAGAACTGATGATTTCCAGTATAGGAGATGTAGATTCAAAGAACTCCATCGTCTTCCTTCTAGGTTTTATGATTCTTTTCATTTTTCGAATAATATCCGCCAGCGCTCTTCAAAGTCAATTACGAACGAATCATCCATACATATAATAAAATCGAACGTAACATGAAGAATAAGCTTAATAAGTAGGACCAAGATCCTTTCTGAAAACCTGGAAGTATGTGTCCCGGAATTGAAGCTGGATCTTCCAGAGTAGAAACCCACAAACTTCCATACGGCCATTCAGCCATCCAATAATCCCATTAATATTAGAATCATTGAGCTAATTCATCAGTTATGGATGATTCACTATTTAGGTTAGGTTAGTTAAATCGCCGTATCTCACGAGGGATATTTTATATCTGGGGGGCCACTTATAGAGTCCATCACAGGCTGGCCAATACGCATGACTGAGTCAACCGGATGATTGAAGAATGGGGTACAATAGGCCGGATCTGTTGAACCCCATACTTCCTGAAAAACTAGAGGTGAGGGACCCGAACTCAAGGATGGTAAACCACAGCGTTACCACGCGTCCATCCGACTGACGATGATTCATTATGAATTACGAATATGGATTTACTTCAATGATCCCTATTAAGGACGGGATCATGGACCCAAATTCAGAAAAAAATTAGATCCATGATCAAAATCAATGGTATAAAAGATTTTCTACCTCTGATTTTGAATCGATCTTTGAGTTTAAGATCTTTCCATTTGAATAATCATCCAATCAACTATATAATAACTAGAATTTTTAAAATTTGGTGTTAGATATCTAAAATCTATTGATAGATATAATGTAAATTTATTCGATATTATAATTATGATTTTTAGTTATAATTTTTTCTGGAAATTTTATTAAACAGCCTTGAGAGATCGGACTACTCCAGTAAAATGTTATCGAAGAGATGGACCTGATAGAGTAAGAGGAAAAATTTTATATATTGTATTTTTTGAAGATTGAAAAAGATCAAATATTAAAAAATTGTTTTATCTTTAATTTATATAGGGTTTTGAAATTTTCGAAAACTGTTACAATTCAATAAACGAAGCTGGAAAAACTTTAAGTGTAGATGAAAAAATCGAGAGACTCTGTAATCTCAATATAGATGTATGAATCAATTTTACAAATTAAAAATTTACCAGTATTTCTATTATAATAATTTTTTATTAACCATTTTAGGAATATTGGGGTATGTCTAATTGCCTAATGTATGCGTTAAAGTTGGACCGAAAGAGAAGAGGAAGAATATACTATCTTGGTGATGTAAGTAATATTACAAAATATTGGAATTAATATATAATGAGAAGGAATATTAATGCATCAAAATATAACTACAGTACAATGTTTCTGTAAGGTTCATCTCGCAATTCCTTTGTCTATCCTTTGTTTCTGTAATTATAGAAAAAAATTATGGTTAAGATATATAGTTAAGAATTTCTTTCATATTTAAAAATTAAAATTCATGAAATAGATTTTATTCGAAATATTATTTATTTGATTTTATTATTATATAAAATTACTACTGAAATATTGGATATTTTTAAAAAATTTCTTATAAAATAATAAAATAAGAAATAACAATGAAATCAAAATCACTGAATGAAGAAATACTTCAAATTTTTACCCCCATACTGATTTTTAATAGGTAACTGTTTTTAATATGACAAAAAAAATTCTAAATCATTTAACAAGAACTAATACTCATTATGGAGGAAATCTTGAAACATTATATTAATCACTACTATATTATGTTAAACACTAACAAGTCGTGAAAAGAAGCATCTGTGATTATGCACTTGACAATAACATGAATCTCATATTCTTCCATAACAGAAATGATTATACTCAGCATTTGGATATATGAAAAATTAAGTTAAATTTTTTGATTATATGCCATTGATTACATTGCCATATTTTAGAAAACTATTTTATAGCAAGTTTTAAAAACGTGTTCACAGTTTAAAGTTCATTATT
Organism: Androctonus mauritanicus; assembly: GCA_011317285.2. Lineage (NCBI taxonomy): Eukaryota > Metazoa > Arthropoda > Arachnida > Scorpiones > Buthidae > Androctonus > Androctonus mauritanicus. Next base: position 10,322 of record WUQG02048051.1, read on the forward strand.
AATTATAATAATTATTATTATTATTATTAATTATTAACAATCAACTTTAAACTGTGAACACATTTTTAAAACTTGTCATAAAATAGTTTT
>WUQG02048062.1:0-10411 GCA_011317285.2 Androctonus mauritanicus
TTGAGATAGAAGGAACGGAACTACGTCAAAAGGAATGCGCGAAATACCGCGCAGAAGACAACTTTGGCGTTCCTTTCTTTTTCCTTTTCTGTTCCGACGTACTATGAACCGGCCTTAAGACGTAAGGAGTAAGTTGTCTGACAGACGTAAGAAACAGCCGAACGCCCTCGTCTGTTTTTAAGCCATCATCCGCCCTACCTCTCAGGAAAGAGTGTTTGATACAGCCAGCATCCTTTCATCCGTGATCTGAATATATTCGCCAAAGTTCTCACTCAGGACCCGAAGCTCGACTTATCTAGTGCATTTCATACTTTGTACTACAGATTATTTAGAAACTAAAGACTTCTAAATATTTTGGACTAAAGATTGTGATCATCATACCTTGAGCCAACTATCATCTAAAAGGACATCAACTGTTTATATTTTATTATTATAAGTTAAGGTATTTGTCCTCTGGGGATATTTTCTAAATAACATCGTCTCCGTCTTTTTCTCTCTCATTAAAGATCCAAGGTTTACATAAACTGTAGTTGTCTGTCTCTGTCTGGGTCGAGAACATCTCACTTTATCATACCAGCGCCACAACCACACAACCCGATAGGCTAACACCTGTTCTAATCGTCCGTCGGATCCACAGAAGAAAATATATTGAGTAGTGCCGATCTTGATTTGGATATAAAAGATGATAATATCACAGTAATGCTGTAAACCAAACAGATCCAGAGAATTTAAACTATCCTCATTATCGATATCAAAATTTAGTTTAATGCTTTTATGTTGATAATCAAAAATAGGCATTTTAAAAATATTTTATACGATCAATTAATAACATATCTCTTCGAATCCAATTGTATGAATAAATCTAATAGATAAAAAACAACTTATTACAAATCTAGATCACCACATATTAAGATATCGTTGATTTCTTAAATAATTTTGGTGATATTTTGCGGCATTTCGATTTTATTTGTATAAAATACAATAACTGTTGTTTAATTATGGTATTAATACCAATCATTAAAAAGCTGAAAAAATTCAAATTCCAATAATTTATATATGGAAATTTAAAAAGTACACGGTTCATCAATGGATATTGTTTATTAAAATAAATATAGTACAGTATACATGTTATAGGCTAATTAATAAGACTTAATTAAGCTATTATCTTATACCAATAACAATTAAAATTACAGTACAGTATATATATATGTCTATTAAACATATCAAACAAGTAACAGTGCTGAATTTATTACTAATTTATTACTTATTTTCACTTATTATCGTATTTTATTATATTGAACTATGTTACTTATTAATATTCTAGATCAATAACTTCCCAAGGGCAAAAAGTTTGAAAAAGTAACATAATTATAAAATACACGCATTTTCTCGCTTGCTAATTGTATACACGCTATACAGCCATCATAACAAACTTGGGATAACGTTGATCTAGATTTTTATTACTTCGTTTTATTCCAATAATGAATATTATAGAAGCAAAAACTTACTTGCAAATTATAACCTTTACAACTTCTGGCACTGATACTTCGAAACGAATTTTTCCACAATGACATCCACCCAGACGTATCTGCCGAACAGTATCACAGTTCATTCTCAATTAATGTTACAAGGAACAACTATACGATAAGTCAATATCGACTTAAACTATATTTCGCAACAATTTAAAAATATAAAATACGTCACTGGTACAAATACGTTACAGGTACTGATATTTCATCTATGATACAGTTTGTCTTAGATGAAATATCAGTACCTGTAAACTTTATTGCGAAATTTAATTTATTGAATTAATTATCCGGTCTCGTTTACGATTGAAATTAATATACTGTATAAAGAAATAGTGTTTGATTAATAATATAAAAGTTGGTAAGGCGGAATATAGTTTTTGTATTCATAATTTTTTATATAACATATAAAAATATTATATTTATTTCGTTTGATGTAATATTTTATACGTCTAGATCAGGGATTTCTAACTTTCTAACGAAATCATTTATATTTTATCGAACCCTTACTGCAGTGATTTTCAATCGATGTGCTGTGAGAGGATTTTAGTTGTTCCGCGAAAATTTTGAAGATCATTAATTAAAATTATTTTCGAAAGAAATCCAAAGCGCAATAAGTGTGCATATCAAAATTAAAATTTCTTTAAATTGTTTATTCGAGTATATCATTGTTATAATAAATGTAATATATAATATAGTTAAAAATATATAGACCTATGCATAAGCAAGCTTTTTTGATCATCATAATTAAAGCGTTTGTTAATAAATAATATATTCCTTAAAGGACCATTTTTTTGCATATTTTACTCCCTTTTCCAATCAGGGAGAGTACTAAAGGGCTGAGCCAGTTCCAACCACGGGCTGCACCCACATCCGTAGAGGGGGTTGGATGATAAAAGACAGGGATTGCTGAGCCGGCCCCAGCATCCCGAAAGGAGTTACTAGACCGAGACGCGTTTTCAGGAGTTACTAGACCGAGACGCGAATCGTTACCACTCCGCCATCCGGCCGCCCTTAAGGGATCATTTTTTTGTGTTAATAGATGACCCCACTTTCCATTCTGGGAGAATACTAAGTGGGGGCGAAACAAGCCCTTTCACAGGCTTCCTACCCTGCGGAGGGGTTAGCCGGATTGTGGAGGACGAAGATCAACGGGCTGGGCCCAGACCCTATGATAAATATTTTCAAGGAATGGGACCCGAGATTTGAACCCGGATTTTCCAGTATGGAAAGCCGAAGCGTTTCTATGCGGCCAATCCGGCCGACCTTAAAGGACCATTGATCCCATTGATTCTGGCGGACAAATATCTCTAACAGCCCAAAACCGGAGCTGAAACCATGTATGTATGAAACCGAACAACTGGTTAATTTCGATTAACTTATCTTCGTATAAACACTGAAATTATTGCAATTACTGTATTCCCGGTTAACTTGATCGGAGTTACATTTATTCTGATTAACTTTGTTAATGTGAACGTAGTATAAAAGATGGTGTCTAAATTTAATTGTAATGAAGAGGCTGTATTTTTAAATTATAAAGAAAAATGTAGGAAACATTTAATGAAACTCTAAATGGAAGTATGTATCAATATATATCAGTTAATAGTAAAATATTTCAAATATTTTTAATTTGTCTAAATAATTATTGAACTTTCTTTTATTTATTTTCCTTTTTTTCTGAGCTATTTCTTTTTTTAAATTTGTTCCGTATTATTCTGAATTTCTCTATAAAAATATTAAATATTAAAAATAAATTAATATGTTATTTTTAATATATAATTTAATAGAAAGCAATGCAATGACAAAGTATTTGGGGAACTATACTAAATTAATAAATAAATTTAAAAATCATTTGTTCATTTCTGAAAGACCTAAAATAATAACTTTTATGTCCTTCAGAAATGACCAAATTTTCGCAATATAAGCTATAGATATTTTATATTTAATAGTAAAATTAACAGTATTTCTTCTGTTTCTGGAAAATAGCCTAAAATATATGAATATGAGTGGGAGACGACATCGAATCGATCCTTTGATATTTATCGATCTCTGGAGATCGATATTGTTCACTTTGGGGACACTTGTTCTGCATAAGTTATTATCTCTTAACTAATTAATTAAGTTTGACAGTATTAAACTATTTTAAACCGAATGAAATCTAATCTGCTGGGATTTAAACTAATCGTCATTTATTTTTAATTTAAATTATTTTTATAATTCATTATTTCAAATTTTTTTTCGTTATTTTTATCCTGAATTAAAATTTATTGCTTAATAAATATTGCAATATTACTTAGAAACATTGTTAAATGATTTATAACTTGAGGATTAGCTAATCTTTTGAATTAATAATTATCGTTTTTATTGCCTCTTAATACCACTCTCTGGCAGTAATAGGTTTTAATTTATACAAAACAAACATATTTTTAGATATAACTTGTTTTTCAATTTTTAGACTACTTTATGAAAGAAAGCGAAGTTTTTTTTTTTTTTTGATATTTTTACGCCCCTTTTAAATTACTCAGATTACTAAGGAGCGAGCCAGTTGCAATCATGAATTGTGCCCAAACTCGTGAAGAGAGGCCTGATGGTGATGGGTGGGATCGTCGGCGGGGTCAAAACTTCGAAAAGCCTTTTCATCAGATGCCGGACCCGAGTCCTCCTGCCAACGCATTATCACGCGATCATCTGGTGACCGGCAAATGAAACTTATAAAATCGCCTTTTCCGTGTAAAAGACAAAAAGCATGTTTTAAATTCTCATCTTCTGTGTCTCCTAATAATAACATTTGAATTAATTAATAAATTCTCCTTTAATTTATATTGATGTTAACTTTGGTTTACTGGATTATCTGCTACAGAGTTTCAGCTTCCCATTCAGAGTTAGGTATCGAATGCGGGTCCACCATTTGAAAATTTTACTTTGTACATTATATTTTACATTATCGGATCTCCAGATTCTCTATAGATTGATTATAGACGACCTGGGCAAGGATTAAAATTCTTTCCATTACTTACTAATCAATAGGTTGGAAATTAATGCCATCTACTGATAAAGATAATCTTGAAGCTACATCATTGAACCTTTTAGTTTTAATCATTAATAATAGCAAACGTTCAAACTTCTACAATATATACGATATCTTTTATTAATATACAGTATGAGTATATAAACCTGTCTACGGCAGGCAGAGATGAGTCCTATCTCTTCATGTCATAAATATTCGCAACTATTTATGACAGCCATAAATTTTTTGTCAACAAATGATACTCCTCTCAGTCTGTTTATTGTTAATGGACAAATTAGGATCGTTAACACCAGTGGAGAGCAGAAAATTGACCATCAACGACAACCCGGCCTCAGACCACCAAATATTTTCCAATACTGGATATTGATTCGATACCAGGTCCTCTGGGTGGATGGTCAATCTAGCCGAGAAAATCACAGAATCGAACTAAATTAAAATATCGTTAAATTTCTGACCTCCCTATTGATCTACCATTTTGAATTTGAAAAAGCTATCGTAATATTCGTTATCTACAACCTCCAAACCTTCTAAATACTGATTTTTGTCAAAATACAACTAGTATTAAAAATCAGTCAAATTTTGAGCTGTTAATTTTATTGATTTCTTTTAATTATAATTTTTTCAATCAATATGCTAGATTGCTGCCAATACATGAAGGGATATTTTTCACCTAAAACATTCAAATGATAGAGAAATAACGATTTTTAAAAACTTTCTAGAAGCTAAACATAGGAAATTTTTCATCCTATCCCGTTTTTTTATCTCTTCGGGAGGAATTTCCAATTACCTGATTTTTACATACTAGTTCAATTGTATCTCAACAACTTATAACATCATCAAATTTCAGCTAGTAAATATGAAAATTCGTCCTAGAAAAGTACGCAAATTCGAGTGGATAGGCATATATAAATATACCTATCCGCTCGAATTATATATACTGTATATATATATATATATATTGTATATCAGTGTTTCTCAACCTTTTTTTGGCCTGCAGACCGATAAAATTTGTGAAAAAAATTTCGCGGGCCGATGGTTTTTTTTAACAAAAAAATTTACTAGGTATTAAAGAACTACTCATAAGTTAATTGTAACATTTTTATTATCATTTACTCGCAATAATATTTAAATATAAAGATAAGTAATTATTGTAATTATTATATATAAGTAAATAAACCTTTGACAAAAATCACAGAAAATTAAAAAGTATCACAAAATCATTGCATATAGGAACACAACAAAAAAAAATCAGTCCAATGACTACTAAAAATTAAATATCTATAATTTTTGTTTATTTGGCATATAATGTTAATGAGAAGATTGCCACTGCTCTTCTTCAATTAACTTTTCAACTGTGGGTTCTAAATTAGTCAAGCTAAGTCAGAGCATTGAAATAACCTAAAGCCGATTTTTAAATTTATTTTTTATTACCGTCATAGATGAAAATCCGCTTCATGAACATTCCCTAGCATTATGCATTATAGGAATTTGTCTTCAGTACCGTACTAATCATAAATTACTTAAATTTAAAATTAATTAAAAATATTTTTATTTCGTAATTTTATAAATTAAAATTTTATTACTAATATTTATTTGGTTTTGAATAAAAAATTTTTTTAACATGGACAGGTAAAAATTCTTCGCAGACCAGCAGTTGAGAAACGTTGTTCTAGAAAACATCAATCTATTATATAAATAAATATCGAAATATGACAATAGTACTGATTTGCTTCAGTCTTTGAAAAAAATAAATAAAACTTCAAAATTTTTTCCTAGATGGAAACATTTACATCGAGTATATAGGCAGCATTGCTAGGTTATGTAAAAAAGAGCTGAGCACATATTAGATATGGAAATAACTTTATATTTATTTGAATTTCAATTCACATGTTTAAAACAGGCATGATCCATTTATGCAAACTGCTCACTCATGTTTAAAACTAGCTTAATCATTGGGTTAATGTATTAACACAATACAATTTCTATTTCTAGCACTTAGGTAGGATGCTGATACAAAAACTATTACAATTAGTATATAAACACAAGTGTTTTCAGTCTGTTTGATCTTCATTAACTGTACATATACTGCATAATATATGTATGTAGTATATGCAGATGAGGGTCAAACAGAACCAAAAATGTTTGTGTTTATATATTAACTGTAATAAAGATTTTTCATATCAATATCCTACTTAAGTGCTAGAGATAAAAACTGTATCATTAGAAGATAATGAATTTTCAGATATTAATAGTATCAAACAATTTTTAAAATCAAGTCTAATACGTTTTAAAATAAAAAACAAACTCTGCCTTTATATTTTTCATTTAAAATTTAAGAAACTTTAGCCAAATATTTGCTATTAGAATTATTTTAAGATAAACTTATAAGAATTTTTGATGATAATGAGCTAGAAAAATTTTATGAATAAGGATAAAACAAAATGTTGCACAAATTTCATTATACTCAAATTTGTGCAAAATATATTAATTATGATTTATAATTGTTTTATTAAAAGCCAATAGATAAAATAATTCACTTATTTAAAAGATTAAATTAAGTTTAATAATTTCTGGCATTATCATTCCTTGAAATGATATAGTAAATGTGTACATGAGTCTTTGTTTTGAATTCACTATATCAATGCAACAAGAGAAATAGTTCAACTCTATTTAGGACAAGGTTGACAGAAAACAAACTGGCAATAAATGATATAGAAGTTAAAAATAAATGAAAAAAAAAAAGAAGCTATTATTTGCATAATGAATTTTTGAAGTGAAATTAAAGTAAATATTTGATACAAAAATAGATAATATTGCAATATTAAACAAAAAATGGCATTGCTATTTGATTCATCATAAATAACTGACAGCCGACATTTCTTGAAAACTCTTCTCATTTTATTTGTAAAATACTAGTGAACATTAATGAATCAATTCTTTCCATTATTTGATTTTATACATCTTTTTGTGAAATATATATGCAATATTGGAACTCTCTAGGGAATTAATTATATTGAAAATGATCATATATTCAACCATATCAGGCAGAACATTTGCTTTTCAAAATAATGTATTATATAAGTATTATCCAATTTAAACAAAATATGTGTATATTATTGGAATCTATGAGAGGATTATGAATATGTTAAAAATTATTAAAATCAATTTATTATTACTAGGTAATAAGTAAATCAATTTTGATTGCTATCATCATAAATGAATAAAAATACACAAACAAGGCAAGAATGTACAATATTGCAGATTGTTTCAGGTTTTATAAAAAATATGAGAGAAAATGTTTTGCCAGGATCATGATTTGCCAATAATCAAAGTGATGAAATGATAGTTTGAGAATTGATAGAATCAGGAAAAAAAGTAGTGTTTTACATATATATATGGGGCAGGTTCCAGGACTAAAAAAGACAGGTGAAATATGTGAGAAAATGAAGGCAATAGGAAATAAGCATTGAGATTCCACTGTATTTTAAAAATTTCTATTGGAAATTTACATAAAGTTAAATTTATGCAGAATGAGATATAAATTTGGATAAAAGTACAATTATACTGATAAAAAATATATTTGAAATATCTATGTAAAAAATACTTACGCAGATGGACAAATAAATTTTATATAAGTAGATTTAAATGATTCCATAGCAAGTGCCCATCCATGGCTAAATAATTAAAATAAAAAAGAATATATTACTATATTAAACAAATTACTAATCTTAACTAATAAAAATATTAATCATGTTAATTTAAATATCATTATTTGTAAACTATAATTATTTTTGTTGTATTGTATGCATATATGTGTATGTACATATACATATGTCTCCTTTTTACATCTTAATCATTGAACAAATATTGTTTTCAAAATTTTATGAAGTTAGACTTTCCTTCACGTGAAATCTTAATTTTTAGATTCTCATCTTTGCTAAAAATTTTAACATAGTCATATATATATGACTTACTGTTAAAGTGCATATATTACAAATTTTTGATACTTGATTAAAACTAATTCATGAAATTAACAATACAGTCATTTATATCTTAACAACATAATAAAAAAAGTGAGTCTATCTAACCAATAGAGAATGTATTTGTCTTGTTTACAAATACCAATCCAAAATATTATATATTAAACAGTTCTTGATTTTGAAAATTAATTCAATTTTGGAGCTAGTCAAAATAAAAACATATAAACCAAATATCAATTTCTCATAGGCATAATTTTAATATAGAAGTTCTGTTCTCAAAAATGCAATTCAACTAAAATAAAATTAATTAAAGGCTAACAAAATCAATAGTTTATGATTAAATAATGATTTATCTATCTAAAGAAATTAAAACATAGCCTTTAAAACCAAGAAAATTAAAATAATAAAAATATTTGTCATATGTTAAAAAATCTGTATTCTTCATTATTACTAAAAGATAAGTAGATGAGGTTTGACACAGATGAATTACTATTTTAGGCACAATTCAGGAATGAAAATTATTTATAATATGGCAATAAAACTAGAATATGTGCTGCTACTCTTCTTGGCTGAGATTTTGACTATTCTGATTTTGTAGCAAATGGAGTTTTTGCTATAAACCAGTCATATACTATATTGTATAATTACTGATATATCTAATTTAAAATAACTTTTTATGAATATTTAGCAATTATTTATTGCAATTAATGTTCATATTTTTGATAATTCATATTTGAAAAAAAAAATTCACAAACCCAGGAACTCATCAAATGAGAATTTGTAAACTAGGAACCATCTGTAAGATTTCCATATGAAGAATGGCATCTTCAACTAAAATATTGTATAAAATCAAACTTTTCAAAATTAATAATGTGATTTTGGAAACACAGCTGTGAAGACTGATTTAGAATAAGTTGATACACCGTGTATAAAAAGAATGATAAGCAGATTGCCATTTGTTTGAAAAATGTTATTTCATAATAAAAAGGAATTAACAACTAAAAATCTTTGAAATTCAATTTTATTGCAATAAATTAATATTTTATATAATAAATAATAATTTGATAATATCAAAAGACTGAAGTTGTATATTGAAAATAAACAATAAAAAAATGTTCATGTTTTTTCATTACATCAACATATATCTTGAACAGATTCATAATTATTAAAAATAACAACATTCAGGCACTATATGCAGTAATGAAAATTTTTTTTTATGAAAAAATAAAAAATAAATTTTCATTGCTGCATATAGTGCTTGTATTTTAAACTCTAACACAAGAAATATTAAGTTAAAAACAATAACATTCATAATTATTATTAAGAATACATATTTTTCACAAAAATCCTGTTTAGTTTTACATCTCAAATCTAAAATGTATTTAACTAGAAATGTTTTTTCATTATGATATATATGATATGATATGAAATTATCAGCACTATGGCAGGATTTAGGTTACAAACATTGTAATAAAGTATAAAAACATAAAGTTAAGGAGCGCTTTCGATTTTAATAAAAATCATCGTCAGCTTTAAAGTACAAAATCATTCCAAGAACGCCGATTCAATATTTACATAAGTAACCATAATAACAAATTTGAAAAATAATCTAATTAACATATCTTAAAATTCACAAACTAATTAACTTATTATCTTTAAATAACAATAAACTGGTTAAAAGATAAAATCATAGAGAAAGTCTTAAATATTTAATCGTTTGCATGTCATGCACGATTAAATTTGATCAATGCTGGGTCTAACTTGTTCATTGGCCTCGGGTTAGCGTTTCTGCTGTTATAGATTGCGATTGTTTCGGCAATCTTTCCTTTCCTGGGGTCGTCCTGTTTTCTTACCCACGTGGCTTCTTCCCACTTGAC
>WUQG02048073.1:0-29096 GCA_011317285.2 Androctonus mauritanicus
GAGGAAACTAATGCATGCTGAAACCGAGTATTGTAAGGAAGCCGAACGTATCCGGTGAGGTGACAACCTTTTTGGCCAGAGCTGTACATATATTTATACATAACCTTAATTTTATAAATACTTTTATTATTTTATTTTTTCCATTTTTATATGCATAAACACATAAAACTTAAAATATATATATATTATGTACACCAGGACAAATTAATTCTATTTACATTTAATTCAAAGATAAAATTTTACTTTAATGTGAAGTGATCTAGCACAGCATGCCTACATAAGATTTTTGGATTATTGTCAAGAATTTCTGTGTTGTAGTGCATCAGGCAGCACAGCATCACCTGTCTGATGCATTTATATAAATGCAGGTTGGCGTCAATGGCTCAATCTCTTTAGGTAAAATGAAATTTTACTTTACTCCAAAGTGAGATTGATGTCGGTGTATGACATTATTGTTAGGATCATGTAGCCTCAGAAAACATCAAGTTAACAAGTAGTATAAATTTTGATAATTTACTAAAAATATTTTCTTTTTATTATTATTGAATAACTGTTTTCCTTTCCTGAAAACATTTCATATTAAATTATCACATTAAAAATTCCATTAGAATAATACATCTATATCACACGGCTCCCAAGAGACTGAAGTTTCATTTTCCCTATAGTTGAGTTGAGTTATCATATTCAAATCTTTGATTGCATTTAAAATCAGTGGATCATCCTAACAATGATGTCATACATTGTTAAGATGATGTGTGCAACATGATTTCTAGATGTTAAGCATGCGATTTCAAAGTTTTGATTTTGCTTATGATGAACTTTTTTGATAGACTATGGTTATTTTTCAGTTACAATTTAAGGGTTTTAAATTTTGAATATTAAATTTTTAATTTTTTAATATGTTAAAATAAAAGAAATAGTTTTTAATGGATTAAAAAAGAAATCACTCTTTAAAAGGATAAACTAAAAAGAATCAGCTTTGCATAAAGTGCTAGTTTTGTGCCTTATGTCATATTAAAAAGAGTCATTTTTTAATAAATTAAAATATGTAAAAGGACTTCAAAGAAAAAAGCTCAAACTGCAGTATGGTATTAGAAACTCTGCTTTTTATTTGGCGAATGTTTTTGACGTATTTCTACATCCTCATCAGGCTCCTCCAAATAACAGAAATATTACAAAATAGAACAGAAGAGCTCAGAACAGAACAATTTTATCAAAAAGTTGAAAATATGGGTTATGTTTTCAACTTTTTGAAAAAATTGTTCTATTCTGAGCTCTTCTGTTCTATTTTGTAATATTTCTGTTATTTGGAGGAGCCTGATGAGGATTTAGAAATATGTCAAAAATGTTTGCCGAATAAAAAGCAGAGTTTCTAATACCATACTGCAGTTTTAAAGAGTTGGATATGTAAAAGGAATAATTTGAATTATAAAATTGTTTCTTAATTTTCATTTTTTCATGTAAGTAATAAATGTATAAGAGAAATCTATGATTTTTGATTACTAGTCTTATACCCAGCAACAATATTAAAATACAAAAATCTCTATTTATCAAAGCCGATTAATTGGCCAAATGACTGATTACCAATTACTTGCTGATTAATCGGTGCAACCCACTTTTTATTTTTAGATTTAGTCTATTGTAAGTTTTGAAATTTTATTTTATTTAATTTACAAAATCATAATAACTTTATATGATATGAATTTGTGGATTTGATAGTGATTTTTATTATCTTGATTTTGACTTTAATAAAATTTTATGAAATATTTATACTAAGAATAAGTTTGATTTTAATAAGAAATTCAAAATTTTCTGTTATAAAAAAGTTATTTGATTTATTTTCTACTGCCAAAATATTTTTCTAATTTTTATATATAACATGCAGTTTTTCTAATTTTCTTAATATTATATATATCTAAAACTGAGATAATCCCATTGTTTAATTAAATTTTCATAGGGAGAATACTATTAATAATAATTTTCTAATCAAAGTTTTTGAATTAAAAGATTATTTTTGTTGGGAATCTCAACTTTCAGTATTCTCAATCATATTTAAATATCAATAGAATAGGAATTTAACTGGTATCAATGAATAATTAAAATAAATTACTATAGAAGTTGCTGAAAACTTCTACTTGAGCAGCATTTCTTGTTTGATGATTTGCAAGCCCTCATGAATTCATAAAATTATCAAATACAATTTTTTAAAAATGTGTACTATGCACATAAATTCCATAAATTTGTCAATTTATAAATGAAAATAACATAATTAATGATCAGATCATTTTCTTCTTTTCTTTTGAAAGTAGGATAGGCAATCTTTTTTTTATAGATTGTTTTTGGTAGATGTCAAATACATTACTTAGAGCATAATAACATAAAATATTTTAGCTCTTATAATAAATCAAATATATACTCTAATTATTCAAAATTTAAAAATATAAAATTAACACATGTGGATTAATGTTAATCATATACAATCAGAATATCATTAGAGATAAACATCTAATACCTTATAAAATACTTAGTATTATTTTATATTTATTTTTATTATCATAATTAGCAAACAAGTCATTAAATATACTCATATGGCCTATAATAGATAAGTCCAAGCTTTTGGAAAGTTAACATAGTCACCATCACTAATTATATTTTACTGTTCACTTTTTTTCAAAATTTCAAAAGTCTCTTAGAAAACTATCTTTTAGGTTCTTAATACTTTTAATAACTTGCCCCCTTCTATTTTATATGTGAGTCATATTTTAAGCTATGCTACACTAAAGTTGTAGTCATTTTTACCCATGCTGACCCATGACCCATGTATGAATGTGTTCCATATGCTCTGCCAGTCTGTTGCTGAAATATCTTTTCATCATCCTAACATATTTCTGTTTTTTAGTTAAACTGGCATTTTCACAAAGGATAATATATACCCATTTTTTTTAGCCTATAATAATCATCTTTTCCTTTTCTTAACACTCTGAAGATCATAGAAATCTTTTAGAAGCAAATTTTGTATTGGTTATTTTTTAAGTTAGTGTCTAACTGTTTTCAATTTTTCTTCTTCATATGGTATCTGAAGATATGTTATATCCTATTGTTTTTGCATTATATTGCTTTCATGCTCATTAACAGTGCCCCTTTCAGTTAATCCACCTCTTTATAGATAGAAAGCACAAATGTATAGGAGTAACTATGCATTTTTTCTTGAGCTATAATAATCTGAAGTGCTATTCTATTCTGGAGTGTTCTTCATTATAGTGTGTCACCAAATGTCTAAAAAAGGCTTTATTAAATGCAGACCTTTTATACCTAAGCAGATCATCTGATCAATATGGTATTAAGATGAGATATGAAAGTTTCTTGTATACTGTAGTGCTATAAAAACTATTTTTTTTGACAATATCTATATCCAAGAAATGCATCTTTTCTTTGCTCTTGTTCTAAATTTAGTTTGTCCTACATTTTGACAGAAAATTCTTCCTGTAGATTCTTTACTCTTTCTTCATTCCTCCTAGCTATGTCAATGTATCTAATGTAGCAATGTATCTAATGTGTCTAATTTTAATTAATGTAGCAATGTATCTAATGTGTCTAAGCATTGTCAATGTATCTAATGTACTGTTTGATATGAAGCAGGGGTTCCTAACCTGTACCCCCAATAGGGATACATTGAATAATAGGTAAATAAGTATATTATGCTATTAATATATTTCAAAAATAGTTATGCTATCAATATTTCTAGGCTATTCCATTGAAATTCCATAGACTTTTTTCTCACTGCCTGGTTAAGATTCAAGATAGCTAGCGAAGTTGCCGTATCAGTGCTCCTTCAAGGCTCACCTCTGTTGCATCTGCACTTCCTGTGCATGCTTATGGGAGTACTGAATAATTTACTAAAAGCCAAGAGGGTACAGGGGACCAAAAAGGTTAGAAACCCCTGATATAAAGGCTAAAGCATGGCAAAACTCTATTCACTATGAATATTAGGAGAATTTCTGCTAAAAGACACCCAAAGGGCCTTCTTATGATTACTATAATTTGTTTGTAATACTTATTATTAAATTTAAAATAAGATTTGTAGCATAATGTACTTACCAGCATACATAATGTCTCTGTTTTGACATTTTGATGTTTTATGTTTTCCAATAAAAATAATAACTAGTTGTCAATTATAGCATAGTTGTCATCTAATGTGGGTCAGATCTCCATCCTGCAAATCTGCATTATAACTGGAGTGCACTGTAACCACACTTTTGAAGGAATTTCATGCATCTTTTTCTACTTCCATCATTATAGACAAGAAGTTTTCATCTGACAGCAGTCTTCTAATGTCTGGGCTGACAAAAATACCTTCATTTAATTTTGCTTCTGATAGGCTAAGGAAGTTAAAAATGTTTTAAATATCTCTACAAGAAGTTCTTGGAGACTTAAGGCATTTGCCACTATTTTTTAAATTTCTTAACGAACTGTTTCATAAAGCCCACTTTTATATGAAGGGTAGCAGATGTATTTTCTTTGGATCAATAAAATTTTTATATAAAATATTCTTACTTTCATGTTCTAGAGATTATCTTTCTGGCCAGTGTTGATGACTCTTTGATCTGTTTTCTCATTTATTAAAGAAAACATGGGAATTTTGTATATCTTCTCTATTACCAAATAGGGCAGCTATTTGTGGTGTGATTTTTTTTATTTTTTGAATTCAGCACCAAAAAATATGTTGAAATTAAAATATTGAAAAAGTATTTCATCACAGACTTGTGTTATTTTTTGACATACTTTATGACAAACGAATACTGCATAGGATATCTTCTGAACTTATGTAGGGTTTTGTGGAACAATCTTCATACATGAGTCAGGAAATTTCTGTATATATAAAATCCTAATGAATGTTGCATCAGTAAAGTCACTTTTCTAATGACTACTATCTATCTATAGATGTTACTATTGTGTCATGATTCATGTAAGTGAATGCAAAAGAAATAACCATTGTAACTAAATTAATATTATCTATAAAAAAGTGTTTAATAAATAAATAAAATTTCTAGCATATGATAAATTATTATACTATTAAAATAATTTTATTCACTAAACAACAAATTTTAAATGAATAGTAATATGTGGACATCAATATATCAAATATGTAGAAAATGCATTTGAATTACTGATGAATTATTTTTCAAGACAGTCAATATTTCATGATTTTACATTGTATTTTGTTAATGTCATGTTGCTTATAAATTAAATTATTAATATATAAAGCATTAATAGTTTTAATAAAGAAAGCAAACAATAAATAGACAACACAATTTCATGCTATATACTGTACTTTTTTTCAAAAATATATCCTGAAATTAAAATGATTATGGAGCACTGAATTATAGAATAATCAGGAATAAAGGAGAATTTTTACAATAAACTATATATATTCAGAAATAAAATATAAAAGGTAGGTAAATAACAAGATTAGAAAGTCATAAGAGAGAGATACAAGAATTGAAGAATCATCACAGATGGAATTAATTATAAAATATTATTACCAGATTACCACAGAAATTCAATCTACATTTCAGTCAGAATTAAATTATAGATTAAAATTAACTAATAGAAATTGTTAACATAAATTTAAGTCAATAATTTTTTTTTTTAATTTAGGTTAAGGAGAATGTTATGGCAGTCATCCTTTGCAATATAATCATTGGACAAATTAAATTAAACCATGGAGATTTAGAAGGAGTAAAGGTAATTTTTATATTTATTGTATGCATATTATGTAAAAATTTATAGAAAATCTTATTCATAAAAATAAAGACAATATAAAGTTATTTCAGTATTTTTGAAGGCAAAATAACAGCAGTATACAAGTTATGACCAACCCAAATTTCAAAAAATGTATCTATGAATTAAGTTTGTAACTTGAGGCATATATGTAATTGGGATCAAAGCTTTTTTTTTTACAATAACAATACAGTACAATAATCAATCAAAAAATCAATACAAAGACAAGAAATGAAATCACTAGCCAAAGTAACCTTGCAGATAAAATTAACTGAAATTTTAATTAAATTTAGACTAATATTGAGTGCTCCTATCTATTATTTAAAAGTTCAACTATTATTTTTAAATCACTTGTTCAACCAAAAAAAAGACAGATGACTGCATGGTAAAGCAGTAGCTTATTACCTTGATGAATCTGGTTCCTCTCCATGAACTCCATTCTTCAAGCTTCTGGTTGACACCATCATGTAATTTGGCTAGCTGTGATGGAATGTACAGGTAGCTGCTGCCAAATATATTTTATGTAATTTGGTGATTTCATGAAACTAACCTAACCTAATTTCATAATATGTAAAGTGGGGCAATGCTAATATCAATATAGCATCTCCCCACTTTACATAATACTCACCTTCCTAAATTCAATTTTATATAAAATATTTTCCATAATTTCTTTTATTTTTTTTCAGCTATAGAGCATCAATAGCTATTATATTTGTAGGTTATAAATGCAAATATGTTAGGAAATTTTAAATATTAAAAACTATTATTTGTTTTATTTATATTTTTGTATGCTGTTTATTGATCTTTAATATCATATTATTGGTACTATATTTTTCCATGCAGCATTGCCTTTAGTCAGAGAACAATATAGTGTCATAATATTATGCAGATTCTAATTATTATTATCTGTTTAGCCTTGTAAGCTTTTGATGAAGAATTTTTGCTAAAAAATTTTTTCAACTTACATAAAATTCAAATTATGTAAAAAAACTTTAATCCCAGTTACGTATGTGCCTCAAGTTACAAGTACTGGGATCAAAGTTTTTTACAAGTTATGTAAAAAACTTTGATCCCAATTAAGTATGTGCCTCAAGTTAATTCATCGATAAGTTTTTTGTAATTTGGGTTGTTTATAACTTGGATACTTCTGTTATTTTGCCTCTAAAAATACTGAAATAACTCTATATACTGTTTTGTAATATTTCACAATTGGATCAGTTAGAAGTTTCTTATTTCATAGATTTGAATGAAAAATTCTAATTACAAAGCAATGGTGTTTTTGATATAATTGCCATCATCTTGGAATACTGCCATAATATGTTAACTAAGGCAGCTATTCTCATAGTCCTAGTATTATGCATAATTATCTTGGGGAGGAGCCTAACAAATTATTGTAAAGTTTAAAATTAGTGCCATTCTCGTAGTCCTATTTCATTGACATATAGAGTAGCTTATGTAACGTCAGCATAGCAAATCTACTTTATCTAGAGAACTGCTGTAAATCATTTGTAGCAGAAAATAAGATGGATGCCATAGATTTATTTTTGCTGTTTGAAGCTGAAAACAAAATATCTAAATGTGAGAGTATTTTGAGATCACAGAATCCATTTGACAATTTCACCAGAATTTTTTATTGAAAACTATCATATCAACAAGCATCTAATATATAGTATAATAGAAATATTACAACCAGATTTAGAAATATAAAATAGAAAACACTTTGACTGTTGAAGAACAAATGCTAAATACAATAAATTTTTATGTAACGGGAGGTTTGCAGCATTCCATTAGAAACAATATTTTCAATTGTTTGAGCCAGTCTTCCATTGGCTGATGATTGAATGTGTAACTAATTCAATCATCAGTCATTTTTCGTCTTATGTCAGCTTTCCACTTGATACTCACAATTAGATATGAAATTAAATAAATTTTCTTTACATAAATTTTATATTATTATCATTTTATATTTTAAAATCAACTGCACATTACTAATATAAAATATGAAAGAATGTTAATGTGGAGTTTGACAATGCATTGCATTTGATTTAATGTTGCCTGAATTATAAATGATATAATAATTTGATTATTTATAAATTTAGTAATGAAATATATAAGCTTTCTCTGTTTATTTATGATTTCAAAGAAAAACAAAAAAGTAGAGAAATTTTTTAATTCAATAGACTCTTGATATTTAACTTTAAATTTACCAAATAGCAAAAAATGTAAGTAAAATATATTTGTTGAAATCAGTTCAAAAATCAAAATATCATCAAAAAGTTTGGATGATGTTACCTTTTGCTTTCATTCTCAGCCAACTTGAGTTCTTGACTAATACTTATTGGTGGATGGAACAAATTATGGGTGTGGTAATTATATTAGTATGTCACGTTTGCTGCTACTCTCAAAATGGCTGCAGCATACAACAAAAATAACAATTCATGGAGAAACACTACATGCTGTAACTAATGACATCATTGCACTATGATAAACTTGCTTTGCATTAACTTACCACAACCTATGAGAATGGCTGCCTAACACTAATTTTATGATTATATTGGTTGCTAGAGCATTCTGTTATTATAATGTTTATAATTCTTAGAGCTTTTGAAATTTTCTAAAATTTGAAAATGAAATTTTACATTTGTAAGTACAAATGTTCATAACTCGAGGTATTTGTATTTGCATAAACCAGAGAATTCCTGTAATCAGATAATTATATAATTATTATTATATATTATAATAATAATAATGTTCTAATATTATTTTATCCTAATATGTAATTATTTAGGAACTTTGGTATCAAAGTAGCCAGCAGGTATTATTACTTAGCTTTGGATACTATAACAATAGATCAATACTAGTACTAACTCAGACAGATATTCATTTATAATATTAATAACTGAAATATCCATAAATTCTTTTATAGAAATTATTTCATGCAGGACTAAAAATATTTTTTGATATTTTTAATATCAAGTTTAAAGTAATTTGCAAAAATCACATAATTTTAACAGGAATTTTGATGGCATCCAATATACTTTCAATTATCTGGGTGTTAATTATTCAGTTTGTAGATTATCTATACATAAATGTATTTTTTTATTTTCTTTGATTTATTTGATTAATAAAATTATATATTATTAATTTATACATATTATATTTGAGATAATGGAATTAATAAAAATTTTCAAGGTCTTGAAAATGTTGATAAAAATCTTGATAAATAATTAATAAGTGATTCACGCAAACTAGAACTTCATATGTGATTCATTCAGATAGCATTATCTCTGTTGGAAATCAGTTTCAAGAGAAGTGAAAGGTAATGAAGAAAAAAAATAATAAGTGCATAAAATACAATATAGCATTATCACTTAGAGTATATGAGTCAATGTGGACTTTGATTACAATTATATAATAGTTGTTAGAAAATTTGTTCAGAAATTAGAAAAAATTTTGTGGATTTTAAAAAAACAAATAAAAATTAAAGAATATTTAGAATACGTTGTTCTTTTATATACTTATTTATATATTTATAAAATATAATATAGTTAAAATTTCAGATTATTCAGTTTTTAAGTTATCCATGCATAGTTTTCCCTACATTAGTCTGGATAATTAAGAGTATACCTTCATATTTTCATTTATTTTAGGAATTTAAAAAATTTGATTCCTTGATTTAATACCTTAAATATTGATAGAACAGTTTATTGATGTATATTTATACGAAACCTTGAGTGTTATTTTGGATTATTAGAAGTCCTTAATTCATGGATCATATATAAAATGAAATTTATTTTACAGAATATTCAATTATGATCACAATAAATGAAAACTGATTCATTTATTTTAAATTATTGATTAAATATTAATTATTTAAAACCATTTTAAAAATGAGAATTGCATTAAAAAATAATTACAATTTATAACTACAGAAATATAGACTATAAGCTCATTAAATATTATTTCTTTTCATCTTAAATGACAAAAAATGATACTTTCCTAAATTTTTTAGAATAGTGATCATAAAAAAATTTGCTTCAAATATATCAAAAATTGATGGAGAAAATATTTTACTGATTCAGTTAATAATTGTAACATTTAACATGTTAAATATATAGCATATATATTAGCTGTTCTCATACACTAGTAATTTTTTATAAATTATCAAAATTATGATGCATTTGACTTTAAAAATTATATTATTTTCAGAAACTTTTAGAAGAAACTGATGAAATGATTGAATCATTGGATGGCATTACTACAGTTCATGGTCGCTTTTATCAGCTATGTAGTGATTATCATCGTGTAAAGGAAAATTATGCACTTTATTATAGAGATGCACTTCGTTTTCTTGGATGCACTGAACTCAAAACTATTCCATGTATGATATTTAAGTATTAAATTGAATTAAGTTTATTTTATTTGATAATTATATAGTGTTATTAACAATATTTTTTAATTAAAATTAAGCATGAATAATGTGATGTTGAGAGTATTTTTAAAATAAAATTAAAATCTACATAAATTTTATTCATATTTATCTGCAACATTACAATATAACTAAGAATTATTCTGAATATTTACAGCATAAAAATTTATAAAATCAAATGAGAACTAAAGTAAATGATCACCAAATAACTGTTTGATGAATAAGTATAGATCAGCTAATAATTCTAAACAATAAATCATAGATAATATAGTTCATACAATTAAAGATTCATGATTATATTCTATTTAGCAGTATTTAGGGATTATAAGCAGGAAGTGGAATAAAATATTTTTGTTAATAAATTAATTAGAAACAGATTACAACAATGTCTTTCTATTAATTTATTTTTAATATTTAATCACCTCTTTTGTGAGAAATATTTGTTTTCCCACATATAATCTCAAAATTGCTGATCATTTAAGCTTCAATTATAGAAAAGAATGGTTGAAATTTTTCTTTGATAAAATTTAAAATGTCATTTAATATATTCAAAATTGGAAACATTATTAGAAGCCAATCTAAGGATATTTGAAACTTAACTAGTAGTGATCTAATATCTATTTATTGTAAATAAAGAATCCTTTCAGCTTATATTTCTGGAAACTTTATGTAAATTGCATTTATATAAATGATTACATCATTTTTATAGTAAAGTTGAAAACAACACCATAATACATTTTTCATGCATATTTGTGTGTGTCTATATATCTAATATTAATTTCAATTTTAAATAATTTATTATAATTATATACTGTATAGTTAGTTATTTTATTTATAGATGGGCTAAATGTAGCATGCCTTTAAAACAGAAGATATATAATAGATATTATAAAACGAAAGCATATGTGTGAGCATATATATATGCTTATAATATTACATAATCTAGTATATACAGGAAATTTCCTGGTCAAAACAAGAACATCCTAATGCTTATTGGATGCTCTAGTATTTCCTAGGCTGATGTCAAAATGGCAAACATTTCTTACTTAAAGTTTGGAATTTCAAACTTTGAGTAAGAAATGTTTGTTACTCAAAGTTTGGGATTTTAGTTTTTCCTATCAAAACCCAAAGTGGCAAACAGTAAACAAAAACAAAGGTGGTTATTTCTAATTCTTAAGATGAACCCAAAAATAAAAGTAGACAATTTTCAATTCTTTTGTGGGGAGAAAATATTTATATTTATAGTATAAAAGATTAAATGATTAAAAAACAATATAGTGAACATAATGCACTATTTTTATTACTTCACAGGAAATAACAATGAAATAAAACAAACTGAAAACAAAGCTAACTCTCAGTCATTATTACATAGTTGATTTTATAAAGAACTGAAATTGCCAATTTTTATCATCTTTATGGACAAATATTTTAATAATTTTATTAGTTGAAATTCAACATAAAATATAAAGTAAAAAATTTTAAAAGTTGAAAAACAAAAGTAGGCACTTATTTATTTTTGCAAGATAGACTTTTGTGGCATTAAGAATTATACAAAATGTTATTCTTTTTGTATAAACATAATTTAAATGCACAATGCTTCATGCATTGCTAGTAGATGCCCTATGTACTTTCATTGGTACAGGTTGCAGCCTTCTTTAATGAGATTTGTTTATACTTGCAAATATTCTCTAAAGAAAGAAATTTTTTCTGGGAAATATCGAATTCTGAGCTTGAATATATGAAAAACGATGACCTTTGTTTTGTTAACTGTTTGCCACTTCAGGCTTTAATTAGAAAAAACTATAAATTCTGGACTTTGAATAAGAAATGTTCACCATTTAGAGTTTGACCTAGGAAATATTAGAATGTCCGACAAGCATTAGAACATTCTTGTTCTGACTAGGAAATTCCTGAATTCAGGTTTGTCCTGCAACCTATATATATATATTTATATTACTTATGCTTATTATGACACTATTACTAATGATAGCATTAATATATTATAACATTACTAATATTAATTTACTATTTGATAGTGGAATTATTGTTCATGTAATTAACTCTTGTTACATTAGTATTGTAAATTATTATTATGATACTGTTGTATAAACTAGAATTAGGATTTGTGAAATAATAACAGAAACAATGTATTTTTTACAGTGTAACTTTGATATGAGTTAGCTTAGTTTTGTTTTAATTAGATATAAGAAATTTGACATCAACAAAATTATAATTCAAAAATATTTAAAAAACTCTAAGGCAAAAATTTTTATTAGCATAAATGAAAAACAATAGTATTCAGATAATAAAATTACTAAATAATCCTGATTTCCTAAACTAAGCATTCTAAGCAGAATTATTAATCTTTCGAAAAGTCTTAAATGATTTATATTTAATTATAATTTCAATTTTACTAAAACGACTAAAAGTTTATTTTGATTTTAGATAGCTTATTCAATTGAAATTAGCTTATATTTCAAGTTCTGACATTATGACATTAGTTATATTTTATCATGTGTAGAACTATATTAGTAACTAGAAGTAATTTTTTATGAAAGAATTTTAAACTTAATAAATTTATTATTGAATTTTATTGCTTAAATTAATAATTAATGCTAAACACTTATTTAATATTTTTTAAAATAATAAATTGTATTATATTTTTGATTTTTAGTGGAAGAACAAAAAACAAGAGCATACACATTATCTTTAGCAGCTTTACTTGGAGATGGAGTGTATAATTTTGGAGAATTGGTTAGTATATATTTAATTATAATTAATTCTTAGAATCTAAGAGTTGATGGATTTAAGAAATATGCAAATATTAAACAAATTTTATTTTTAAAAATTGTTAGGAATCTCTTTATTTGCATCAGGCAAATTTTATTGCCTACTACATAAATATTTGTCCACCAATATCTTTATGATAAATAATGCACACATGATTTAAACAAAATAATAAATAATGCATGTTTGAAATAAATTTCATTTTACATTATAATATAATAAGAAGAGTAAGTACTCTGAAAGTACTTTGCATTAATTAAAATACGCTTAGCATCTAAATAGCTAATTACAGTAGAACTTAGATATAAAAACTTCGTGTTTAACACATTAACAATGCAAATCTGGAATTTCAGTTTCCATTAGTAATCTGTTAATATTCATAAATTCATTGAATTTGAATATTTAGGTAAATTTGAAATTTTCAGGATATTTTCCTTGTATTATGCCTTCTTTGATCATGTAAAAAAATTCCAATTTTTGGCAAATTGGCCAGGCAAAAGAAGTTAATTCTATGTACTTAAGTTTTCTTTTATAAAATCTTTAATTTTCATTATAATTGAAAAATATTAAGTATTTTAAAGAAATCATATTTGTTTTCATTAATTTCTACTTTTTAAATTTTTTTTAAGATTTTTTTTTCTTACTTGTATGTGCTCTATTAAATTGCAGCATCAAGTGTGTCAGACAAAAGAGTTACTTTTAATCTAATATTCTTGTCTCTCCTGTCCTATTACACTAATATTTAACAAATATAGTATGAGAAGAGTGTTTAACATAAACATTATACAGCTGTACTCAACTGCTGTTGGGATTATACCATATGCTTGCTTCTATTTTGGAAGTTTTTGGTCTATTTTAATATTAAATATTTGTTTTAATTTACTCAATAAAAATTTAATAAATCTAATTGCATATATAAATAATAAATATTGATTATATTTTTGAGTCTATTTTAATTTATAAATTACTTATTGCAGATCATCTATTGACCATCACTATAAGTGTTTATTAGATTGTGTGGGTTTAAAAGTATATCTATCAGAAATATAGTTATCTTATGTGCAATATTACAGCTCAACTAAAAACTAATCAACCATCTAACCTGCTATATATGCAGTTGAAAATTTGATCTTGAAATAATAGAACTTGAAAGAAAAATGAAATATGGATAGTGCAGTCAATAGCAATAAAAATTCAAATATTTTATTAAAAAATCATTCAGATAGTTTTAGAATTCTATATATTTCTTAAATATGATGCAAAAATCATCATCATAAAATAGAAATTTTGAAATAAAAAAAATATTTGTAAATTGTTATAGTGAACAAGCATTATCAGTTAATACATATAAAAATTTTGAAAAATATATGAAAAACTTCATTTAACAAAGATGGCCTCAATATACTACATTAAAAATTATCCTGCCAGAGTGATGATAAATAAAAATAGACAAATTACAAGAAGAATTCTTTTCCATGTTATGCATTGAAATGAACTCTGAAAAAGAATTCTGTCTCTGCATCATCAAAATGTTAACACATTGGTAACCTCAGTGGAAGTAACAAGTGTGAGGAATCCGGCAGATGATTAGATCAACAGGCGTTAGCCTATGGCGGTAGTGGTCGGACGTGTGAGTAAGAACGGCAAAGTGAGAATTGTTCCGGCACAAACAGAGGCAACTACAGCTTACTGAAAATCTGGGATCTTTATTGAGAGAGAGTATAACAATATATTTCCGACAATGGAGGATAAATACCTGATTCTTTATCAACTCGGAGTCTGCTTCCTTTTTGGAGACTTATAATTTAAAAGCACAAACCAGTCTTTAGTCCATTTTTATGGTGGTACAGTCTTTGGTCAAATGCACATTGATAAGATGGAATGTCGGGAGAACCTTTATTTCTTCCCAATGCGTTAGCCTAATTCGTTGCTTTGAAATCTGAAGTCGATGCCTAAGTAGTGGTTTCAGTACGACTTTGGTGATGATTATCTTTGAGGGTGCATGGGTGTTTGGGAGAGAATAAAATGCATGGGCAATCCAAGTTCCTCCTCTCTCCCTATGTATGGGTGGCTGCTGGCTTGATGTATTTTTTGGACAAGAGGCCTGTGCTTTCATTGTCTACTCCTGGCATACCACTGTTTTTGGTATTTTTCGACCTTTTATACCTGTTTTTCATTATCGTTGTTGTGGATAAGAGCTCCCTTATCATCATAGGGCATATTCAATCGAGGATTAACAAATGTCCCTTGTTGATTTAATCTTGTTCCTCCTAACTTTGTGCTGATATGAGACCAATATAAAATTCTTACTTTCTCCAACGGAGTGGACTTTCCCTCATTATCAGTAAGAAATAACATTCCTTTAACAATGTCATTATAGTACTACGTGTGGGATGGCACCTTCTCGAAAATCCAACTTCACGTTTATTTGACATTCCTAAATACTTCTCCCTTGTGTAACTCAAATTTTCTTTTTATTTTCTCTTTTCTCTTCCCTTTCATGCATTTAATTCATTCTATTGACTTGTTATAACTGAACAATATTCATTTTCTCTTCTAAATTCATGAAATTTAAAATTATTGTGCTTTCCAGTTGTAGTTGTGTAGTTGACCTTCAATTGACCTGTTAAAGCAGGACAAGATAAGTTAACATCTCCTTTCTACTTACATTTATTATATATTTTCTGATTTATGGAGATTTTTCTGGAACCTCACACAAGAATAATAATAGCACTATAGTAATCAGCTATGTAAATCCCATGTTCTGAATGAACCAAAAATAATAATATTATATATGTTGAAAAATACACATTATCTCCAATATAAGAGAAAAGTTTTTAAATTGGCAATTAAAATTAAGGATCATCTTCTACTCAAATCTCTAAAATAAATGTCTGATTAAAATAGAGAATTTCTGAAGTTTTTTGTAACATGTTAAAACATTAAACTTTCTGTAAATTTTTAAAATATATTAGGTTATTTTGAGCTTTTTATAATATATAAAAATAAAATTTATTAACATTAATAAAAATGAAGAAAATTGCTGCAAATAAATATAATATTTTCCTAATAATGATAACACATATACCATATCTATTATATATGGACCAATTATCTGGTATCCCAGTATTTGGAATGCGTACATGACACTTTTTTGAGCTTTTGTATAGAGAAAATGTACTATTGTATTGAATATAATTTTTCAATATTTTCATTTTCGTTTGTTAGTTGTTATGCAGAAAAAATTATTTGGAAATTTCCATATTTTATGATTCCTTTGACTAAACAGAACACAAAATTAAAGAGAGAACTTCAAAAATATTTAGCTCCATATATATGAGTTTATCAAATAAAAAGTAACCAACCTAGAATATTAATATTTTAAAAAAAGCAGATGATACATGAAATCCAGACTACTACAGAAAGAGTTCAGAAAGTGACAATATTATGCAACAGAGGAAATATTCTTATTTAATTATGTTTAACACAGATGAAGAGAAAGAAAATCAAATGAACGTATATTATCTGACACAAATATAATAGACATTTTAAGCAGATCATTTCTTTGACATTTTCAAACATTTTTATTATTTATTTTTAAAATATTTTATTTTTCAAAAAAGAAAAGACACAATATAAGTATTAAAAGTATTATTATTTCTTTAATATACTTATTATTTGAATTTAACAAAACCTTTTATAAAGCATGAGTAATTTATCTAATTTTATTAAATTTTTCTTTATAGTTAGCTCATCCAATTTTGGAAAGTTTACAAGGAAGTGATAAAACCTGGATTGTTGATCTTTTACATGCCTTTAATAGTGGAAGTCTGGAACGTTATGAAGAGTTACACACAAGTTGGAGAAAAGAAGTAATTAGATTTTTTTTAGAATTATAAGTTATATAGTAAACTCTATAAAATTTTTCAATTTTACAAAAAACAGTATAAAATCTGGAAATTTTAACAAAGCATTCAAACACTATTATTGACATTTATAGAAAAATACTTTCAATTTGTAAGATTTTCAAGATATGCAATCTTTATTAGAACCAATTAATCATGTTAATCAAGCAATGACTATATTTGAAAGCATATGTTAGAGAAATCATCTCGTAAATAAAAGACTGTCAGTCTATTGAATTGGATTGATTATTGGTATAATTAGTATTTGCGTCTTATAAAAATTAATAACTTCTACAAAATTATATCCTTGTTATTTATATTAAGAATTTTATTATTTATTACATATATATATATATGCTATTTTTATGCTTTCTGTTATGATGTGAACAATATGAGTGCTTAGCGTACAATGCATATATTTTATAAAAAGTATGATGTTATAAATATTGTATACTATTAAATTTAATAAAGTGTACAAATAGAAATTTAGAAACTAGAGAAAATTGTAATGAATAATATCCTAAATAACCTTGAATGTCAAGGATCATAGGTCTGAAATTAGTTATGGATAAGTTAATAATTGAAAATATATATAAAATTATAATTTAAAATAAATATTAATTTATGAAATTATTTTATTTAGTCTCTCCTGAAAGAACATGAAATGGCTCTAAGAGAGAAAATAAATTTATTGTGTCTCATGGAAGTAAGTAATTTACAAATCAGTTATAGAACTGTACTTTTATAAAGATTAATGTTACTGGAACTTCATGACAAAATGGTATTGAGACTAATAATAAGTTTGATATTATATTTATGTGTAGATATCTAAGTTCTAATACAATTTTGATTTAATATCATAATTTGGTTTCATATGACTTCTTCACAATTTTAGAAAAGATTAGTTTCAAACTAGTAGATATTACAACAGTCCAATCACATTCAACATTATATCAAAATTATACATACAACTTGTCATTGCATACTCATTGCAGTGACATCAATGCCCACAAGAAAAAGAAGTGGAGCATGCATGTTTGGATATCAATGAATAAACAAATATTCAAGGAATGTTGATTGACTATGAAAACAACATCATGAGTGTGACATCAATTTAACAACTTCACCAAGGATCGCATCTAGTGACATTTTATGAAATGGTCAGGACTAGAGAAATTGCATCTGCTGTCAGATTGCAGTCAGTGTCATCAATTAGTTTGCAGCCAGCATAATAAAGAAATCTTAAGATACAGAGAAGGGGGAAAAACTCTTTAAATCTTCCACAATAAAATGAAATGAATAGGTTCTGTTGTTCGATTCCTTTTAGACTGTTATGTTCTTAAGAAATTTGTACTGATGAGGGACTGGAAGTGGATCCAAAAACATTTTACCAATTAAAAGTTCTTTTACTTGCTTTTAGTGCAATTTTGGACTTAGTTAAAATGAAATGGGAAAAATATATGAATAGACATATCACTCTTTAATATTTATATAATAATGTACAAATATTTTATGAAATTCACATGTACAGGGTATCCAGAAGTGGATGATCAAACAAAGTGAAGTAATGGGAGAGATCATTTCCAATCAAAATAATCATATATGTTGTTATCCAATTGTTGATGGTTCAAAAGTTATTTCAAAATTTTTTTTTCCTGAAATTGCCATGCAATAACCAAAATTATTTATTAAAATATGAGTTATTCAGTTGAATTTTTTATTTTTAAATATGATCCTGAAGAGTGTAACTTTCTAATAAAAGTATTTTTATGAACTCTGTTATTTTCAATCAAATAATAATAACA
Source organism: Androctonus mauritanicus (assembly GCA_011317285.2). Classification (NCBI taxonomy): domain Eukaryota; kingdom Metazoa; phylum Arthropoda; class Arachnida; order Scorpiones; family Buthidae; genus Androctonus; species Androctonus mauritanicus. Next base: position 18,708 of record WUQG02048073.1, read on the forward strand.
ATTTTTCTAATCACTTGTTTCTAAAAAGTTTTGGATTTCAAAAGTAGATGATCAAATGAAGTAAGGTGATGGGAGAGATGATTTTTAGAATTATTCAGAGCAGAATTTTTTTGTAACTAAGTCATGGTTGTTAAAAAAATATATTTTATAAGATTTTGAGAGTTTAACCAGCAATCTTAACTCTCAAAATTTTGTAAAATGTATTTTTTTAAAAATTCATGACTTAGTTACAAAAAAATTCTGCTCTGAATAATCCTAAAAATCATCTCTCCCATCACTTTACTTCATTTGATCATTTATTTTTAAAATTCAAAATTTTTTAGAAACAAGTGATTAGAAAAACTGTTTGTTATTTTCAATCAAATAATAATGAGTTCATAAAAATACTTTTGTTAGAAAGTTACTCTTCAGGATCATATTTAAAATAAAAAAAATCAATCAAATCACTCATATTTTTTAATAAATATGAGTTATTAAATAATAATTTTAATTGTGTTTTCAGGAAAAAATACAAATTTTGAAATAACTTTTGGACCATCAACAATTTGATAATCACATATATGATTATTTTGATTGGAAATGACCTCTCTCATCACCTCACTCTGTTTGATCATCCACTTCTAGGACACTCTGTATTATTAGGAATTATTAGCTAATTAAACATTTTGAAAGTGATCAATATTATGAAAATTATAATAATATGATTAGCATACTTCTTACAGATATCCAGATTCTGCATTATAGAATAAAAATGACATATGATGTGTATCTGCTCATATAATGCAGTAATTTAATTCCTATAAAATCTTGTGTAGTGATCTTGTTATATGGAATTAAGATTTATCACAAATTCTAAACCATATTAGAATGAAATCACATTCCATAAATACCATGTTGAGTGAAAATTGAAGCTGTTATCTGATTACATTAGAGCAAAACTATATTGTAGAAGTACCATGTTATACTGTGTGTGTGAGTGTGTGTGTGAGTGTGAGTGTGAGTGTGAGTGAGTGATGAAATGTGTTCTATTGTAAATTAGTGGTTAGTAAATATTAATTATATAATGTATTTTTTTTTGCATTATTTCATTTATAGTGTCATTCAATTGCTGTATCAATTTATTATTTTAGATGACTTTCAAAAGACCAGGAAATCATAGGATTTTGACTTTTTCTGAAATAGCAAAAAATGCTAAAATACCAGAAGATCAAGTAAGCCATTTATTGTTCTTTCAGCAATTTCCTTTTTGTATTCGATTTATACATTGTATTTCACAGTTCAATTCAAGTAATTTTTATTATAACAATGAATTTTTTCAATTTGATTTAAATTCATAGACAATAGAAATTATTTGTATCATTTTTTAAATTAAAGTTAAAAACCATATAATTGCTCAAAAATTATATAAGATTATAGCTTAAAATCTAACAATAAATAGAGATTTCCTGTATTTTTCATGATTATGAAGCATAAAGCAAAACAGTATATAAAAGGAAAGATATTTCTTTTAAATATCTTTGTTTTTTATGAAAATAAGGTTAATTCATAATTGATTTCAGTGGATTGAGACTGCATTTTACCAAACTTGGTAATAGGATTGAATAATTTTTTTTTTTTTTTAATTTGGAAAAATTAGAATTTTTCTAAATTGCTGATCCTTCCCATTGTAGTCATTACATTTTGCAAAGCCTTTGAATTAACAGATAATAAAATACCTGCTGGCTGACATTCCATGCAAAATTACTCTTATTTCAAAATAGGTATTCATAATTAATAATTTCTAAAAATAGATCACCATTTTGCAGCATGTGTGTCACTTGTTTCATGTGGTATTTTGATTTATGTAAATAAACTGTTAAGTTTGTGATTAGATAAAAGTTTTTTTGAATAAATATAATTTTCTTATTTTTATATAATTTAATATATTATTTATCTGATTCCAGATTTTTATTTAAACTGTTCATTAAATTTTGAATGACGATTTTACATATTCCTGCACATGACTATCTCGTTCTTTATTTATACTGATAAATTTATTATAGATTTCATAAAATTTCTAATAAAAATTGTTTAATATTTAATTATCTAATTATAAAATAAATATTAGAAGATAAATTAATAAACAATACAGTGGTACCTTGACTTACGAGTTTAATTTGTTCCGTGATGGAGCTCATAACTTGAATCACTCATGTGTCGAATCAATTTTCCCCATTGAAATGAATTGAAATGCCATTAATCCATTCTGGACCTCCAAAAATAGCACATGTTGTGTTATATGTTTTTAAATAAGAAAAAATGTGCTTATAAATAATGAATACTGTATAAAAACACAATACAATAGAATATACTGCAAGAAACTAGTTTTATTACATATATACAGCATTTACCGCTGAGGTCAGACGACTTGAAGACATTAGAAAGAAATATAACAGCTGAGTTGGTACATCTCTTTAATACAGTATTGTGAAATTTGATCACAATTCTGTAAATTAATTTTATTACAGTACTTAATGAATATCTTTCACGCACTGTTAACCCCTAGAAATTTAGAATCCTCCAGAATTTGTATAAGATTTAGTGTCAGTAGGCCTAATCGTTTTTTATCTGTATTTTATTTATTTTCTAGAAATATGAGTGCTAAAAAAATTCTAATTTGTCAGAGAGGTGTACAATATTAATATGTATACTGTATTTTGCTGTTAATTTTTTTCCTCATTAATTATTATTTTAAGTGGCAGTATTAAGCAGTTAATAAAGGTCTGTCACAGGGGCAAAGTAGTATAAGTGCCGCCTGGGGCTGATGTTATGCTCCGGGCAGCACTTACTTTGTCGCTAATCACTGCACATAACCCGAATTTTAACTTGCAACTCAAAGCAAGAGAGACTGCTTGTATCTTGAAACACTCGTAAGTCGAGGTATCACTGTATATTCAATTATATATATTTTATTCAACATATAATTGAATAAAATATTTATATACTATAAAAAAATTGTCATTCATTTTCATGAAAAAACAAACTTACTTTTCAAACTACCCTATACAATATGGGATTAAATGATACAGTAAGAAAATAATGCCAGATTTGTTAACTTAAATTGAAATTTCACAAGATTAAATAAATAATAGTTTTATTAATCTATCTTCAAGTTATAGAGAGAATATTTTCAATAAGAATTTTATAATTATAGCAGGATAACTATAGCATAAATTTTATCCTAAAGTGAAAAATCCATATAAGATTTCAGCAGGTTATATATTTTATTCAAATATACAAAACTGAAAAAATTTTGCACTTCAATAATATTTTTGGCTTTCTCAGCCCTCTTCAATTCTTTTTTTTTTTTCTCTCAACTGAAAAATGCTAATCTGGCTTTTTATTGTATTAATTTCTTATGAATTCACTTTTACATATAAAAATTTTCTCATACCTTGTGAGCATATAATTCCTCCTGGATTAAGTGCTTCTTTTAAAGCTTCATAATAAGGTTTTTGAAACAAGCAAACAGCAGGTCCTTAAAAATATATATACAGTATAAATATTAGTAAGAAATACATGGATAGATAAATATATATATTTTTTTACCTTTAGGATCAGATGAATCAGTTATTATTACATCAAATTCTTGCTTATGTTTTTTTATGAATTCTATACCATCTTCAATAAATAATGTTAATTTAGGACTATTGAAACCTTCTGCCATAAAAGGCAAATATTTCTTTGATATTTCAATCACTTTCTATTAATAAAGTTTTACTTAATGAAATTATGAATAATTATTATAATACAATTAAATTTTCATAATTACCTCATCTATTTCACACTGTACTACATATTCCACATCAGGATGCTTTATTACTTCACGGACAACACCACCATCTCCTCCACCAATTATTAAAACCTGTATAATTATTATTATTGAATTTAATTACATGAAATTAAATTCAATTAAAAAAATAAAATTATCTATTTATATATTAATTATCTTATAATTTTGTACAAGTTTTAGTTACCAACCTTTTTTGGTTTAGGATGAGAATTTAAAGGTAAAAAAGTGATCATTTCTTGATAGGAAAATTCATCCCTTTCTGTACATTGAATAGCATTGTCCAGAACAAGACATCTACCAAATTTTTTACTGAAAAAATAATTGTCTTTGTTATATTATATAATTCTGAATGCATAAATATATTATTATAAAAATATTAATTATAGTATTAGAATGTTAGTAAACCATGAACTCAAAACATTTAATACTGTTATTAGAGTAAAATTCTCAAAAAGTTTTTTCTGAAGAAAAAATTTGGAAGTTTTAATAACTAAAAATAACAATCTAATATTAGCAACATCAAATATAGCTGGCATGTAAATAATTTTTATTTTATGTAACTGCAAAACATGATTCCTTTAACTGAACTATATTCAAAGAATCTGTCTTAGATATTTTAAAGCAAATTTATTAAAAAGATTATTCATTACATTTTTATATTTAGAAAAAATTAAATATAAAAACTGATTATGTAATTAATATTTTTATTTACTTAAATAAAAAAGCATCAGTTTCAAATAAAAAATAAATTGATTTAGAAAAAAATTTCATTAAATAGTTTTTCTGCTATTATAAAATATAATAGTAATTAATAACTTTTATTATTGATATTTTATTTCTTTTAATCTTCAGATCATGGAACTTTTTGAATAATCATTAAAAATATATATAGCTATAGTTTCTCTGATTTGTAAATTTTAAATAGCAGTAGAAATGTGTATGTATTGCCTTCAATATTACTGAATAAGTCATTAAATCATACAACATACTCTCAAGAATAGTGATCTTGTTCAATGACATGATTTGGTTTTTTGTGGTCATCAATTCTTAAAAAACAAATATCTTCAAGAGATTTAATTACTACATAAATATATAATCTTTTAATTATTCTGATACCAATAATATTATACATAAAAATCCATAATGTTTTCATAAGTTATTTTTTTTTAAAAGGAAAAAAAACAGATTATTTTTAAAATTGATATTAAAATGCTAATTTTTCAGAAATTAAAAAAAATATTTGCTGGAGAATATTTTATATTTGAAAATTTTATGCCAATATTAAAGCTTCATTAATAAAAAACAATTGTGAGAGTAAGCTGAATAAAAAAAATATGTAAAAATAATTTCTGAAAGATATAATTAATTGGAAACATAAATCAATTTTCTTTTGTTTTAACTAAGAAGAAGAGAATACTTATGGTGAATAATCATGCCAACAATAAAAAGACTGCAGTAAGTTTCATTTATTTCATTCAATGTCATTATTTTTGTGTTATGGAGAGACTAATTCAAATGTAGAATATAAATAATCAATTCATCATCAAAGAAAAGAGATTATTTACCATGTTCATCAATATCATAAATTATTAACTTAAAATCAAGAAAATTAAGCAAAGGACTTTTATTGCCAATCAAAAACATTAGAAACACTATTTAAACTACCAATTACAAAAAATACAAAAATTATGCATATTATTTTTAAACAAGATCAATTGTTTGGCACAATTGCTGAGAGAGAATTTCAAATAATAATGATAATCTTGATAAATTGGTAAATCCTTTCTTAATTAATATAAAACAGTTTTTTCAGAATTATAATAATTTAATTAGCAGTTTTTTCCATATCACTTTCATAAAAAAATATGAAAATAATTTATAATACATAAAATAAAATCAGCAAAAAAGATTTCAACAAAAATAAATTATCATCTTAATATTAAAATAAAATAAACATTTGAATAAAAATAAAATAAAAAATATATATATATTTAAAAATTTGCTGCTTTAATTCTTTTTTCATTTTTTTATAGATTTCATTAGTATTATTATAAATTTTTATATATCATTTGATAGAGAACACATTTTATTTTAAATTTTATAGCAGGTTATTAAAGCATCTCTCTATTAATTTTCGAGTTATAACAATTTAATGTTCACTTGTTTTAAAAAATATTAATTCTTATATATATTTTTTAATTTTATAGTTTAAATAGAACTAAATGTATAAATATTAAGGTTATCCACTATTATATTTGTTTTTAGTTTAAGTTAAATTTTTTCTTCTAAGTGAAACAAAAACTATTTTATAATTAGAACAATAAATTACAATTAAAATTTTTTTCATATTATTATTCTAAAGATTTGTCATTAATTTATATATTTAACTTGTTTTCTTGATATTCTTCAATAAAAATAATCTATTGGGAAAAAGAAAAATTTTACATATTGGATTCAGTAGAGTGATATTTAAATGACTTGGCAAAATTTTGTCAATCAATCATCAATCTGTTAAATCTGAATCCAATTTCCTATAGGCATAATTTTATAAATTAGCATGACCACTCAACTTGCATTTTAAGGCTATCTACTGCATTACAGAATATTTTATGTTTAACTTTTAAAAAAAATTTTTTTAAATATTTATAATTTAAAATATAGAAATTATAATAACTGTGAGGTCCTAGAAAGCCTCCATAAAATAAGTAAGAAAATATATATCAAATAATGAAATAAAGAGTGTTACAGGATACAGAGTTTGGACCTGTTGTGGGGTGTCACTCTACACCATGTCGGAATTTGATTAGAAGTGACATCTTTGACTGCTGGATCGATCGTTTAGTCCAATGTACACTGTCCTTGCGATAGAACAATGAACAATGGAGAAAAATGAGTATACGGAGAATCGGTGACATCCGAGTGGTGAAAAGACATCACCACTGATCTTTCTCTGGGGGGAAGAAAAGAGGACATATTTATACGTGTTGGTTGGCATTGTGTGTGCACAGTATCTTCAGTGGTTCTTCAGTAGTTTTGTGATTGTTCGTCAGCAATTTTTCGTCTGTTACTGTTCTGTTGCCGTGTCCATTGCTGAACCTAGTTCTCCAACTTAAGAAAACTCCTGTGTGACTACTTTCAAAAATCTACAGTAAATAAGGACTAAAGATTTAATAATAAGAACTAGAGACTTTTTTAACTTTGAATTGTGTTGAAGACTACAGACTCTATGGGAAACTTCGCATTTTCTTCAGAGTAATTTCGATGGTGAAAGGTATTTGTCCTCCATTCAACATGGAAATTTTGTAATATTTTCTTCGTCTCTCTCTCTCAATAAAGATCCTAAGTTTACACAAACTGTAGTTGTTTGTCTCAGTCTGTGCCGAGAATGTCTCACTTTGCGGTGCTTACCTACGTGATAACCATACAACCGCGGTAGGCTTACGCCTGTTCACATCGTCCATCCATATCCACACGTAACAAATCATCAAATTTCACTGAAAAAACAGTGTTATACAAAAAAGTTTTATTTTAAACAGCAACATGTTTGGTCTTTCATAAAGACATCATCAGCTACACACACACATTACTATTTAAAAGAATTTTCCTGAGCACTGAGCAGTGCTATTTTTTTGTGAAATTTATACAAAGAAGAAAGCTAATGAATTAAGCCATCAAATATTTGAATAGTCAGTGCAGAAAATTATCTATGGAAAGTATTAACTACTGAGAAATTACCATGCTATAACAATGAAGTCAATGATGATACAAACTGTAGTAAAAATAAGAAATTTATAAATAAACTGTATATTTGTATTTTAAGAATGATATCAAAATACAGATTATTTTAATTTCTTGGAAAGGTCATGAAATGATCCCAAATGATGAGAGTCAATCTGCATTTCATTACTATTTCCAAATCTGATCATGCTAGTGTAATTAGAAGTTTCATTCCCAATTACTAAAACTCAGAATATTCAATAGATTATTTTAAATAAATATGGTATAGTAGTATTAAATAAGTGCTATTTATTCTTTACAACAAGAAATATTTGTCTTATTCCTGTTGACATTTAATGTATCTAAAAATAAACACTAAATAAAAATAAAAAAGTAATACAAAATATTTATATACAAAATTTGATAGAAAAATAAGCTTAATGTTATTTTTTAACACTGCTTCTCAATTAAAATTTTCTTGATAGTGGCAAACCATGGGATATTGGTCTCAAAAAAAAAAAAAAAATAAAATAAACATGTCAGTATTAAAGAAGTTTTTTGAAAGGATCTAATTAGTTTGGAAAAATTATAATTTTCCAAACTAATTAGATCCTTTCTGATTGTACTCATAAAATTTTGCAATGCATTAAAAGAAATTGAGAGGAAAAAATTCTTCAATTTGAAATTTCTCACTTTACCATTCACATAGTTAAAATGTTTGTTTTGATAACTGTTTCTAAAAATAGTTTATTGCTTTGCAGCACTGCAAGTCTGGAGTTTGGTATCTCTTTGGAGCTTGTATAAACAAACTTTTAAATTTTTAATTATATTTATGCATAACCTTTTAATAAATTTCTTTATTCTTATAATCTTATTATAAGAATATATTTATATATATATATTCTTAAGAATTTTCCTCTAGAAGAAGGGTCACATGTGATGTCAAAGCACATAAGCTAATCATAACAAAGACAAATATTGCTTAGTTCTTTCTATTAATCAACAATATCTAGTTGCAGTTAATAGAAAATCTGTTACTTTTTAAGTGTTTACAGGTAATATGACTTATGAACAGAATTCAATTCCAGGAATTTTATATCCTGCCATCATAAGGCAGAAATGCCTAAAATTTATGGATTTTCAAGGACTACCTGTTTATTGTTACACTCCATATTATTCTCTCTCAAATTTTGTGACTGACTTCTGTATTTTTGTGTAATTAAAAAATATAAGAACTAAAGACAAAAGGAATGCTTTCTGTAGCCACTGGATGAAGACTCATGTCAATTACATTGACTAATAACAGAATTTATCAATGACATTGCTTTCCTAAATGCAAGTTGGTCAGATAAGTCAAGGACTACCTATATAATGTAGTAAAATAATTTCTTTTTAAATCTGATAACTGATTTATTTTTTAAAATAATTATGGTTTCTAGCACTATATGCAGTAATTAAATATTTTTAAAATAAATAAATCTTTAATGACAAAAATGTTTTTGATCGATTTCTCAGTCCTCTTCAGCTGATCATAAAAAAAAAACAAACAATACAACTGTAACAAACAAAATTTTGTATATAATATTTATTTATTCTTCACAAAATATATGGATCCAGTATAATACAGAACACATCTTACCACTTTCGAAGACAGTACAACTCTGTCCCAACCAGAAGGATACACAACAATTCCCACGCTAAAGTACTCGACCCCCTGGAACAAACACAACCTTAACACCACAGAAGTGTACAATCAGTTAAAGATGATAGCGAGATTAACATTTTCAACAAAAGGCCACTTAAATATACTATGTTAAGTGGCAAGCTAAATTTTCTCCTCACAATTTTAATCATATTTTTGGAAATAGTCATTTCCATTTATTGCTAAATTAAAAAAATTTTTAGGAATTATTTCTAAAAGCTACTTCCTGATTAAATAATATTAATGCATTAAGTGCATGAAATTCTTCCACTTCACTTATTGCTGCATTTTGTTTTTTTAATAATTCCTAAATCACATCAATATTTACATAAAAAAAAAGTCATGTTATTAAAATAGAATTTAAAATTTCAAGAATCAAATTTTTCCAAATAACTGTAGCTGATCATAACCTTCGTTCCAAACTTGATGATATCATCTACATATTGTAAATAAAATCTTAAGCCAGATTGCAAAGTTTGTAGTGCCTTACATTCCACTTCTCTCAACACACTCTCTGCAAGAGGGGCAGCCAAGGGCTACCAATAGGAACACCCTTACATTGCTGGTAAAACTTACCATCAAAAGTAAAATATGACTCATGCGTAAGTAAATGCGCTAGCTCCCTTAATACTTGCGGGCTAATATTTGCCTCCATTGTATGGGCTAGTAGGAATCTATAAAATGCAATGCAAACTGGTTCAACTTTCAACGTGGGATACAGGCTTTCAAAATCGTATGTGGATACCATATCCCCTTCATACCATTCAAGTTCTTTCAACCTACTTAAGGCTTGAGTTGTGACAACGGTTGAGTGATCTGTTTGGCCTAGGAGCTCCATAGCCCATTTAGCAATTTTTCTCTCCAGGTTGTATGTGGGAGCACTGACTTTTTCAACGATGGGCCTGGCTGCAATGGGGTTTTTGTGGACTTAAACCTGATGATGGTGTCTTGTACACTGAAAGCGTTTGCAATTAAAAGTTGTTTTGGTATATACTCGTCTGCCGTATAGTGCTTTTGTTTTTTCTTTAATAGTGGAGTTTTAAGGCAGTCATAATAGTCTTTAATTATGTCTAAAAATATACATTATGTTCATTATAATAATGTTTTTAATCAATTAATCAACAATTTTTATAATCAT
>WUQG02048074.1:0-10411 GCA_011317285.2 Androctonus mauritanicus
AATCGAACATTCCGAATCCCCACACCACGACGTCATAGACTTCCTTCCGGGCTCTGGACAGTCAACCAGGTCGATTTTATTGGCCCAGTGGCTACGAACTTGTCTATGTTCTCAAGCTCCTTAGAGAAATCTTATTGACATAAATATTATATCCCGCATTGCCCAATCTTATGCTATATCTAAAAGGAAACTTTAAAGAAATCAATCAAATAAAGTAAACAATTTTACCCTGTAGAATTTCGAAAATATAACAAGAAAATTCAATTATAATCGACGAAATTTATTGGTAAATACTTCAAATCATTTACTTTTCTTTAATTGTATCCAATTACAACTTTTAAGATAAAATGAGAATCGATAAATACACCAGGGTAACGGTTTGGTATAATCAAATTCTTTCAACAGACAGATAATTTTTAAATGTCATCTAATTATGTTAGAATTAAGGATTATTCATTTTTGGTTATTTCCCATAAGACAAATGTTATGCCAAAATGGTATGACAGAATTTACATCTAATTAAAATGGCTATCATTCCTGTCGTCCTCCAATGTTAACTTCACCACTTTTGTTAGCGTTAACTTTGCTCTAAAATATATGTTCTGTATAATATTCGCGTTTATGCAAATTTATCATGATTTATCTTTAGTGTGATTATGTTTGTATGTAGTCTAAAGCAGTTTAATCAGACAATTATCTATTCTTGAGTTTGTTGAATAGTGTAATTTCGCTATAGAAATGTTTTTTAGAAAATTATGCTGTTTCAATTAAAATTCTCGTGTAAATAAATTGAAAAATTATATTTTTATTGAATTATTCTGGCAATTTACTTTATATTGCTAGAATAATGAAACGTGAATCGAAATTCGAAAGTTTATATAGTATACTTTAACAATTCATTGTTTTAAAGTTAAGGATTTCATTTATTATTATTATTTTTTATGATCACAGATTTAAAACTTCCTTTTTTTAAAATATTTTTTTATAATAGAATATAATATTTTAAAAAAAAAACTTTTATTTTATTTTCAAAAAGGCAGAAATTCTGGTTTTTGAGAGCAAATAATAAATAAATTTATAATTTTATAAATATATTTTCACTTTAATAATAATTTGCCACAAGGGAGTTTAGGTTTTCTTAGACTGTAGATTGCTGAAATTTTGAAATTTTGCCAATCCTTAAAAACTAGGATTTGAAGAATTTTTATTTTTATTTTTAAATTACAAACTTCACATCTTTTAAACCTGCAATCCTATAATCAATAATAATATCGAATACCATTTCTAGTTGACCAGAGTCTAAATTTTTGTGAAGAAATTCTAAAAATATTGATTTTGAAAGTTTCAAAAAATAAAATAAAATAAAATGTTGCAGAAATCCGCATTTTTTTTTTATTCTGTTATATCAGATATCTAATTACTTAATATTTACTTAATTAATTAATTAATAATTCATTACAATTAATTAATTACTAATTAATTTCGGCGAAGAAATCATCAAAGAAAAATCTAATCTCTCTTTAAAGTTAAATCATATTAATGTTATTATAACATTAATTTTCACAATTTACATATTAATTTCGCAGAAATTTAGATATTCTTCATTTGGGAGAAACAAAATTAAAACAAACTTTCAAAAGTGCTACATTAGTTAGTGTATATAATTACAAGTTTATTTTCAGAAGTATTTTAAAAGAATTTAAATTAGTCATAAATTCTAGTCAAAACTGCATAGTTTAAACAAATTATGAAACGGTAAATAAAATTCGAAAATCTCTATTTTATAATAATAATTTATATTCTTGAATTTAAAATTTTTCGTTTTAATTTAATAATTTAAAAATTTTACGGTGATGTCTACTCCTCTTTATAAATTTAATAAATATATTACATGAATTGTATTTAATTCAAATCTTTCTCTAAGCGTATTCTAGTAATCGAATGTATAATAAATTAAGTACAGTAATACCCCTGAGTTACGTAGGACCGAGAAGCATAACATAAATCGGGGTTCCTACAGATTATCAAAACTAATTTCAGGTACATATGTATATTAGTTTCTTAACTGGTTCTTTATTACCAAGAAAACAAGCAAATTATAAAACTTTTTTAAAATGTAGTTGCAGTGGCTATCAGAGAAGAGAGGCATGAAGGACTTCGGCTCCGGGGCACAGGTTTTTATGGGCCTCAATTTATAACTCAATATGTTATAAAAATATATTTGTATATTTTTATACTGTTCGAACTTTAGTGTTTGTTAAAATTTGAAGTTTTCTTATCAATATTTTCGCTTTTGTCAATTTTGTCTTTTTTTGAAGGGCTTTAAAAATGTTAGATGCCCCGGGCCTCGCATTTTTTCTGAAAGTCTCTGTGTAATTGTAATTAAAGACTCTTAATCAACAAATCAGCAAATGAAACATATATATGCACTATGTAATTGTGAAACAAACAAGTGTGAGAAAGAACAGGATGAGAAGTTACGTATCTCCGAATTTATATAAGTTGGGATATTACTGTATTGTTTTTATAAATGAATTATAATTATCTATATTTTTAAATATTTAATTAGTTTCCTTTAAAGTATGTGATTTTTTTTTTTTTTTTTACTGTTGGAATGAAGAACTTAGTTAACTAAATTCATCGTTATTCGATAATTCTTAAGTTTAGGAGGAATACAAATAATCGCCTGTTTTCTGAATATATCCTTTATTCTATAATGATTAAAGATATAGTTTTAAAATATTTGTCTTTGAAATCATTTTTTATGAAATCATAAAAAATGATTTCAAAGAAAAATATATTAAAGACAAATTATTTAATAGCTTTTCAATCATAAAAATCTATTAAATAATTGAATGGCTGCCATAGTTGAACGGATAATTTAACAGATTTAATTGCTTGAATATTTTTGAATTTTTATAAAAATCAATAAAATAGTTAAAAAATTATTAGAGGGACTTTTTGAAGTTTGAACATCTTCATTTTTAATGACTGAAGATAAAGATAATTGATTGTCTTGGAGATCTTTTTGAACGACTTGATATTTCATAAATTTTTACAAAAATCTAATAATTAATTTAACATATATTAAGAGAATATCTCAAAATTTGAATGCTTGCCATATTCAAATAGTCGAAACTAAAGGTTAAGTGATTCATCTTCGAGGTTATCTTTAACAGCAGAACATTATTTTCAAACTTCATAAAAGTGATTAATTAGTTGAAAAGGTATTATGGAGCCAGACAATGGCCTCACTTCGTTTAAAAAAATAGGTTGGAAAGGTAGCTCATAAATTAATTTTCACAAGTTTACAAATTGAAACGTTTAGAAAGAGATGTGCGTTATAAGAGCTGATGTTTATTATGTATACTTTGCTAATTTCAAATCTGATTTTTATTTTTTTCTGGCATATTAACATTTTACATAAATTGAAAAACAAAAAGTAATGATTATTATTTTCATCATTGTATGAATAGGCAAAATAATACAAAATAATGAGTAAAATTTAATAAATACAAAAAAAAACTTATAAAAAAGAGTTATTTTGAATCACTACATAATATATTTTTACTGTGTAAAAAAACTTGTTCTTTTCTCTTAAACTGAATGTTTACTTGTGTTTTTCTTTATACAGTAGCAAAGTCTCTTTTCAAGTATCAGCAATAATCCGCCATCATGCTGACATCCAAGGTTGTTGTCAACTTTTTTTTTTTTTTTGATATTTTGATGAAATCTTTTACTCTATTCTTTGCTCATAGTGTCAAGATTTTCTGAAAAATTCTCAATGCTAGAGTGCAGGTAATTAATTTTTCGTATTGAAATCTATTTTTTTTTTTTTTTTTCAATTTCTTCGTATTTTTTACTTTACTTTCGAAATTAAAGTTTTTAAGATTTAACGTGAAAATTTTCTATAACATTTTTTTGAATTCTTTTCTAATAGAAATCATTTTCACTTTAAATTATATCAGAAATTTATTTTTTATATATAGGCAAAAGAATATATGTATATTTTTTTAATCTAGTGGCAAAATTATTTTTATCTATTAAATTTGTATGGAGAATATTTTTGGATTCTGGAGTTAAATTTTTTCTTCTACGCCTTTGCTTATGTTTTTAAAGTGATGATCTCCATTCTTTAAATAGGACTTAAATCAGATGTCTAAGAAGTTGATATTTGTGAAAATTTTTTAATTGACTGAAATATTGTAACACTAAAATATCTTGACTGCATTTATTCATTTGTTTTTAATAAAACTATAAGTATATTTACGAAGAATACATTTCTTCCGAGCGACAAAAATTAGACCCAGAAAAACTTTCCATCTGTTTAAAGTAAAATGATATTGAGGAGCAAAATTCTTATAAACAAAAAAAATTTTTTTCTTTTTAAATTTCGTTACAAAAATATTTTATTAACTGTAAACATTAATTTTGATTTTAAATCCTGAATATTTGACTTAAATATAATAAAAATTATCATTATAAAATTTCGTAAAGATATTCAATGAGATAAATATCGAATACATCTATATTGACAATTCTTTTTAATATATCAATAAATATTAATTTTTATATTTTCAATATTTACTGTACAATCAATAGAATTTTTTTCTCTGATTAAATATTTATATTTGCATATAATAAAACTCATCATAAAAATAACTAAAATAAAATAAAGTAAATGTACTATGTATACAAAATTTTTAAAATAAACATTCAATGTTTTGATGGTATTTTCCGATAATATCACATAAATCATGCATAAGCAAATTTATACGTGTTTTTCACTGATAAAAGTTATTGAATTCTCTTCATTTTGATAATGAAAATAGGAAAATCAACAGAAAAGATATTGAAAACTTCAATAGTTCTCAAAACTCCTCTTATGTCAAGAATTTCTAATACAATTGAAGCTTAATGGAAGAATATTTTTTAATTCTATCATTTCATCGTTTGATTACCAATTAATGATCTTTCCCTTAGATTGAAAAACATTAATAATTTACTAATCTTAAAAAAATTATTTATTCTTTTTTGAAAATGTTCACAGATACTTAATTCCTTTTCAATAATCATCGCCTATCGTTTGGATAAAAAATTAAAAAAAATATGTAGACCTCTTATAAGTATTAATTTGGTTTGTTTTAACATTGAATGTTAAGCATACTAAATTTTTATGACTCAGAATAAACATTTGCATCTATATATGATATAAAGCCACCGTAAAAATTCATTATTATATACTTAAAATAGCCATTATTTATTTTCATATACAGTTCTTATAGCATCTTTAAAGATTAATCTTCTTTCTTTCTTCTAAAAGTTTTAGCTATAAAATAGGATTTTATTGTCATTTATACATTCCCGAATGATGCTAAAGCGATTGTTTTGTTTCCGTAGAATGGCCTCCTCTTTCTTCCTTCCTACAATTACTCAGAGATAATCTTATCTTCTCTTTTGACACATTGATTGATATGAATTTATAGCTATTATATTAACCAATGTCTTTCCGATATTCTAACAAAAAAATAATAATAAAAATTTACCTAATAAATAAGAAGGAAGTCATTATTTTTCTATTGCAAATGATAAGAAAGTATGTAAGATGAATTAATGAAAGATAAAATAAATAAATACATGATGATGATAAATTGCAATAATAAATACTGTATTTATTAATTAAATCTAAAGTTTAAATCTGTAAAAATAATTTCCGATGTTTACTCCATTCTACGATCAATCTTCTAACATAAAATCTCGCATTTCTTTATTTTTGCCAGATTATTGATTTGTTAGTTCGGGAAAGTTGCTGTATGAATCCAGATAATAATTTCGAAAGAAGACAATTTTAACGATGAGAATAGAGGAATGTTCAAAAAAATAAATATAACTTACTTTATTTTCATCTTTATATCGATAATAGATCTTATTTTCAACTTCTTCATCTTTATATCAATAATATCTTTATATATTATTGATATAAAAACAAGTAAAATATAAAATAATGAGATATCATTTAAATAGAAAAATAATGGCAAAAAATTTTTTAATGAGGTTTTCGAAATTCACCTGTTAGGAAATACATCATTCTTCTAATGGGCTTTCAAACTAATAATGTTTTTCAATTGATATGGAAGGTAATAATTAAGTCTTTTTTCTTAATGAATCCAGGATACTAAAAGTGAAATGGAAAATTTTTTCGTAGGCCTATATTACAAACTAGAATATTATTATTATTTTTTTTAATATAATTTTTCAATTGAAACATATAACAATTCTATACAGTTTAAATATAATTTACTCTGCTTGATTAAAATGTCCTTCTGCCTGTGACACCATTAGCAATGTCAATGCCGTATGCTGTTAAGGCTCTAAATAGAAAGTATACTCATCGGCCGCCATTTTTGGTCAGTAGTTGCTGTACATTCGTATCGTGATTTGGGCACTTTTCTGCTGATATGGGAAGTTGTTCAGCTCCTAATT
This sequence comes from Androctonus mauritanicus, assembly GCA_011317285.2. Taxonomy (NCBI): domain Eukaryota; kingdom Metazoa; phylum Arthropoda; class Arachnida; order Scorpiones; family Buthidae; genus Androctonus; species Androctonus mauritanicus. The sequence goes on from WUQG02048074.1 coordinate 6,484, forward strand.
GCATAAATAGCTCTTCAAAATGGTTCCGGCTCTTTATATTTCCAAAAAATAAGGATAGAAGTACAATATGGATACAGAATTGTTGTCGTGACAGATGGAAATCAGTAGCAAATTCGAAACTTTATAAAATAAGTATTGAAGTTAACATGTAATGAGAACTAAAAACTTATTCTAAATATCACGAAAAAGCTAAAATTAAACAAAAATGTACTTATGAGTTAGATTCAATTGCTAAAAAACTAAAAGCTATGTCATTTTTTTTGCTTTTCTTAATTTTAATATGAAAATATTTCTTTATAGTAGTGATTATTTATAAAAAATGTTCCATCATTTTAAAAAGAGGTAATTATTTTAAAAAAATTAAAACTTTTCTTTTTAGAATTAATTATATTATTATATTCTATAACAAGTGCATTCAAATATCAAAACATTTTTACATGTAAAATTAAAAAAAATTAAACAATCACCAAATTACTAAATATTTGTTTTAAAGCACTTTTAGAGAGGAGTTTATAACTAATTTTGTCAAATAAGAAACTTGCTAAATATTTGAACAAATCTGGGATATGAAAATTTTCCAGCAGAGGGAATTAATAATAATGTTAAATAAAAATGTTTCAATTTTACCAAAAAATCTTTGCATAATAGGTTTTAATCGATAAGAAATCTCGGATAGCTTATTTATATTTATCACATACACTTGGTCTATACTGATTACAAAGTATCTTGCGGGTTGCACTCTTACAGGAAAAATATGATTTCTCCTGTAAAACATGAAGAAAATATGCTATTTTAAAAGTGAACGTATAACAGTGTACAAATTGTTATAAATGTAAATACATCCATCATCTAATATCAATTCAGTTTCTTAAAATATGGAATTAAAAAAACACCATTGATAACATTAATAATAGTATTTTATCAAAATTACTAGGCCTAATATTTATTTATCTTATCGACAAATATACATATAAACCAGGATAACCAATAATAGAGTACATGATAAGTATTTTCTTTACGAATTGCGCAAGAAATGAATGCTTATAAAAGTTAAATAGTTATTCTTATTAGACCGATGAATGTGCGAAGATCAAAAATGGCAGATGAGCATACCTCTTATTTAGAGCCCTATATGCTATATGCAATATTTAGAACCCTATATTAGCAATATCGATGTCAACCAGGTTACGGCATCGATATTGCTGATGATATCATAGCCGTCGTCACATTCCGAGCAATATCTGGATATGTTCAAAAACAGACAATGGATACATAAGTATAGAAATATAAATTTGTAAATGCGTAGTCAGTTTCAGTGAGATCACCCGAAGTGGGGTATTTTCAGGTCGTAACAAAAATAAGTATTTAAATCCTTTAGAGTTATGTTCGAATTTGTGATGACGCCATAATCAAATGGGGGTACCGTAATAATGAATGATGCCACAATGCAATATTAATGTATGGCATCATCATGGGTAACAATGGAAACGTCACAATGGTATGATGTCATCGCTACGATTACGCCATATTGCGCTAATGTACTTGTTACATCAACATTAAAATTGGAAACACAAAGTTAATGGATTCCAAATTTATATGTCAGGAGTGGGCAAGTTCTTCGGTAATGAGAGCCACATGTAATACTTTTCATACATTTTTGAATATTCAAGAGCCGCAGAAAATATTATCTTAAAATTGTATTTATAAATAATAAAAAACACAATTATATAATAGTCTTATTTACCTAAGAAGAATATATTTAATCTCTAGTAGTCATTTTTGGAATTAATTTTTGATGAGAGAGCGACACAGACTATCAAATGTCGAAACATTTTTTACCAATCAAATATAATGATAAAATCTATGTTAACAACCCTTTTGGCCGGTATCATTTAAAAGCTAAAAATTTGAAGTTTCAAAATATCTATGTTTTTACTTATCTTTAAAGCATTTATGAAATAAAATATTTTAATTATTGTTGTATACCTATGCTACTATTGATTATTAATATAAAAGTTCAGAAAATTGGCAATGAAAGCCAATATTGTATCGGGAGCCACACAGAGTAACATGCAGCTCGCGAGCCACAGTGCTCACCGTTGTTATATGCAGTGTGTCCCAAATGTTAGAAAAGGTCAAATATATCGAAAAATATGAATTCTATGAAAAATCTTTTGAATAAAAGTCATTTTGTTTTAAAAGAGGTGTAAAATGGCCGTATCTGTTTCATCATAGATGGCGATGTTGATGATGATCCGAAAATCAATTCAACTTTTGAAACACAACCCCATTTTTTATTGCATATTCTAATTCTACCCAAAAATACAAAGCTTTTCAATAAGTGTAGTTATCACAAGATTTAAGTTTTCTCTTCAACTTGCTCATACTTAGTGACAGTGCTAAGCGATTGTAGAAAAATTCTGATTTAATTGAATTTGACATACCAAGTATTCCGTTACTTAGTAGATCATCAATGTTTACAGGCTTTATTTCATAGACCTTACTCTTCAAATATCTCCAGCAAAAAAGTCTAATTGAATTAAAGATCAGGAAATCTAGATGGCCATTCAGTTCTATATCTCCTACTAATGCATTTATTAGGAAATGTTTGATTCAAAAAGTTACAAACGTGTATAGTGAGCTGGATCTCCATCTTGCTAAAACTAAACATTTTCAAAAGCTTCTCTGACTACATTTTGAATAGCTGGCAATACTTTTTTTGTCAACAGATGACACCACTTTCCATTCCCCATGATAAATACAGTATTTTCTAGGAGTGGGACCGGAGACTCGAATCCGAGTCCTCCAGTGTGGAAAGCCGAATGGCCGCGTGGTAAACCTGTAGCTTACTACTATAACGCGGCCAATCCGGCCGACAGCTAGCAATACTTGATAAATGTAAATAATTTACTGAATTTAAGTTACCATCAATAAAAAATTGTATAATAATATGATGGCTTATTATCCTGACCCAAACATTTATTTTCTGAGATTAGATTAGATTAGTGTAGTTAAGCAGCTATATTCTATATCGCTATAAGGGATATATATTATCTGGAGGTGGCTGGCCAACACCCATGCTGGAGTCAGCAGGAAGGTTGAAAGATGCAGTTCAACGAATCGGGCCCTGACTCCTCCTAAAAAACTGAAGGTGTGGGACCAGGATTTGAAATCGGATCTCCTCCAAAGTAGTAAGCTACAGGTTTACCATGCGGCCATCCAGTTATCTTTATTTTCTAAGCATTCAACGTATAAGAATATCTTCTTTTAAAATAATAGATTCTCATACATATGTATTCTTATCCAGTACGGATTTTTGTCAGTTCAATATCTGCAATTTTCATGATTAACAGATTCATTTAATTCAAAAGGAGCTTCATCATAAAAACAAATCTAGTTGAAAAATTGATTATTTTCATCAAATCATGTCATCATCTCATCACAAAACTCAACTCTTTTATCGAAATCATCATCTGATCGTTCCTAAATCAAGCAAATTTTATATGAAATTTTAAAAATATGTTTCTTCATAATTCTGCTAGCCGAGCCGGATTGGCCGCGTAGAAACCCTTCAGCTTTCCACTCTGAGGACCCGGGTTCGAGTCTTGGTCTCACCCCTTGAAAGTATTTATTATGGGTCCTGGCCCGACCCGTTGATCCCCGTCCTCCACAATCCGGCTGACCCCTCTGCAGGGGTGGGCAGCCTGTGGAAAGGCTTGTTTCGCCCCGCCACTTAGTACTCTTACTGAGTGGAAAATGGCGTCATCTGTTGACAAAAAAATCATTTTCTGCACATTAAAGATGTTTGCTTGTAAAGCGCATTCAATAAAGTGCAGAAAATGATTTTTTTTGTCAACAGATGACGCCACTTTCCACTCAGTAAGAGTACTAAGTGGCGGGGTGAAACAAGCCCTTCTACAGGCTGCCC
>WUQG02048085.1:0-10411 GCA_011317285.2 Androctonus mauritanicus
ACAGTTTTTAGGCATAAGTCACATTAATTAGTACTGGTATGTTGAAAATGCTAATTAATGTTCATAAAAAAATTTTAGTTCGATTTTACGGACTAGTCTTGCTCCTTATAGTCCGTAAAATCAAGGTTTTACTGTATAATGCTTACTTTATTGAACTATATTATGTTTATATCCCATTAGATGGCGCTACTGTCAAATCATATGTACTTTACACATATCTCAACATTAAATTTGTAAATTGTGTTCTGATTGGTTTATGCCACTGTACTGTTTAATACGAATATTGTCTGATCTCATATTATCACGCTACGTATATCAATGTTAGCAGTTTCAGTTTAAAATAATTATAATTATTTTTTAATTTAAAAAATTTCCTTATAAAAAATTCTGTTATATCATAAATTATTTATAAAAATATGAAATTATTTATTTCTTTATAATTTACTTATTGATACTTTCATTGTGCAAGTACATTTTTGATTTTAAAAATGTTTGCATACTTTTTATCAACGAGACACAATCGTCACGTGTCTGATAACAGAGTAGTTGTTGTAATAGTTGGAAAAACTGTATGACATCATCTGGTTGACGTCCTTCATACGTACAGCGATTGACGGTGTAGCGAGCGAGTTCTTTATACACTCGTTTTACTATAATTTAGTTCAAAGCATGGAAATGTGAAATGGAAATGTTAAAAGACATATTCTACTTTATTTTAAATAATAAGTTTACTTAGATTTTCTGCAGTAATACGAGAGAAACAGAAAATATGATGGAAGGAACGAGTGGAAATGTGTCAACTAATATGTCTACTAATGAGTCACAATTAATTGAGGTAAGTGACATTTGTAAACTAGCTTCCCTCTTATCCGGTCTGGCTTTGATAGACACATTTTAGTCGAGCTATGAGCGGAAATAAAACAGAAGAAGTGGTTCGGAAGGAAAGGAAGTGCTCGAAATTATCGAATATCGAGGCAAGTTAGCTGCCTTTTAAATAATTCTATCAAAAATTGGCATGATTTCGTGATTTTGCTTTAAAAACAAATTTTAGTCATGATGGCAAATGACCATTACCCATTGTTTTTTCTACATAAATGTTAGATAGAGAAAAAATTTATAAATTGTAAATTAAATAATATATATGTATATTTACAACCTATAAATGGAATTTTGCACGTGTTTTCGGATTAACCGGCCATTCGTTTATCCGACTCAGTTCCGGTCTCATACAGACAGTTTATATCTCTGTTCTACTGTATCTAGCGATGTGTGATAAAATTGAAACAAAATGATATTTTTTCCTCCTGTAAAAATATTATAAAATAAATTTTAGCATACTTTTATATTGAATACAAATTTTATAATCGAAAATTAAAATATTCTTAGGATATTTTCACCCTGCCAACAACAACGACCAAAAACTAAAGACAATAACCAAAGATAGACTACTTATCACTTACCTGTTTCGCATCAGTTCGAAGAAGACTACTATAATTTATATCGAGTTCAGATATCATGTTTGAAATAACTTTATTATGTAGAAAAATAACAATTCTATATGATCATTTAATTGCTTATAAACTGTATTTCACCTAAAATTTAAGTTTCCCTGTTTAATAAGCTTTTTATTAATTTAGGCTTACATTCATTATTTCGTGAATTAAAAGTTTTATCCCAAGGAACTTTATCTGGAAATTGTAGTTGAAAAGCAAACTCCTAGCTATTGTTTTTTAAATAAATCCTGATAATCTTTATGTAAAGCATCATATAGCCAAAGTCTTTCTTGTACCCCGAAATCAAAATTTCCTCCATTTTATTTTATAAAAATGCTTCTTCCTGATTGGTCGAAGTAAAAATGATTAAATCTTGAATCTTGGTCACGGTCAGAATAAATAGAGACAATGATTAAGGTTGCATCCCACCTGCTAGCGAGCGATGCGACACTACAAGCGCCACACTTCGCGATGCTATATTATGAGCGATAGTCTATCCGCGAGATGATCTTCAGTAGCGACAACATGCCTGATAGAGCAAGTCGATTGTTTCTTTTAGAGAATGCTACTTTTAAATTTAACTTAGTAAGAAGTAATACCCCAACACATGTCCCGCATATTCCACAAAGCAGGCTTTTGTTGCACTTCGATTATTAGGGATTCTGGATCAATAGCCATGCTTGTCGCTTCAAAACCAAACTGCTTTGTCTTTCAGCTACAGAAAGCGATAGAAGGCAACGCTACGTGGCGCTACAGTTAGGACGGTTGGAAGTTATACATATGGTTTATATTCTGACGCTTGTAGCATTGCATCGCGTAGCGTCGCATCGCTAGTATGAGGGATGCGGCACAGAAACAATGTGAATAGCGACCTTGTTGAACCGATAGAGACCAAATCTTTGGTTGTTTTGGTAGGCAATGTTAAAGAAGCTCTATTGGTTCTATAAACTCTGCTAAGAAGCATTGACAATAGATTAGTGAGTGTCTGATGCAAAAGTGTATAGTAACTTGTAAGTCTGTATAATTGTATATGAATGTATTCTCAAGTGTACATGAGCATATTGTTATGGGAATGTTTCCTTAACTGTTATCATTTTAATTAAATCAATATACAGTATCCGGATAATATATGAATATTTACTTGTTTCATTATCAATATGACGGTCTCCAATTTTTTATTTGTGAACAGTTGCATGAATTTTATTACCATTAAATAATTTTGTAAATTAATTATATTTTATTTAAATATACAGTATATTCTTAATTTTTTTATAAATGCACTTAACGTTGTATCATAAGACTTTCCGTATGTAATTTAATTTAGTCTCAAGTTCTACTATAGCATGTGTAATATTCAACAAATTACTTCATTCTACAGTATATAAAAAATAGAATGATGAATATATAAAAAATTAATTTATGTTAGAAAAAATATTTTTAAAATAAACTTTACTTTCTTAAGTCTCCCAGATTAGTAATATCTGCCGTACCGCTGCAGATTAGTAATATCTTCATCAATAGCCAACTATTACAAATTTTACAAAATTTGTCGTGAATTTCTATTTAAAAGCAAACGAATTTTGTTGACAAGTATTATATATAAAAGTTTTCAAATAACTGGATTGATTGCATAAAACTATCTTTCGCTATAAAAGAAAATTTCACAAATTCTATATATTGTTTCTTTGTAAATTTCTTCATGTTTAAACATACTAACAATATCTATTTTTTAGGTGAGCAGAGCATTGAATTCATGCCAAAACATTCAACAAACGTTTGCAAATGGTAAAAAATTATATCATCTTAAATTTTCAAAATAATCATTAGTAATATATTTATCAGCATACCACATTATGAATAATTATTCAATATAAAAATACTTTTTAATCCTTTCAGTTGCAAATAGCACAAACAATTATTTGGTATTTAATCGATGTAAAGAAATTCATATTGGACCAAAAATTGATTATATTCCACCATCAATGGCCATCATTTCCTCTCAACAGATCACGAAAGGTAACTATGCCATCATAGACAATAACAGTACATTGTAATGTTTCATTATTTCTTCTAAAATACAACTAAATTTCCATTGTTTTCATTATAGAAGAAATTATGCAATACAAAGAAAGACTGAAGAATTATTACAAAAGAAGGAATGCATACATGAGATCATTGTTTTGGGATGGTAAAAGAAGCGACCTTCCAATAAAAAAATATTTTGTGGAGTTAAGGCTACAGAAAACGGATCTATTTGGAGAAGAAAATGGAGAAAATGTTCAACTTGAAGATATGTTTTTGAAAGAATATGGAAATCAAACAATTCTTGTAACAGGAGGTCCAGGATACGGAAAAACTACCCTCTGCAATAAATTGGCTTACGACTGGAGCATCGACGATCAATCTGGATACCTTCACCATTTTGACTTTGTTATTGTTATCACATTAAGGAAGTTATTCCACAAATCTGTAGTTGATGAGATCTTGGAAAACATTTGCGGGAATTCAGAAGTCAAACCAAAATCGGAATTAAGAAAAGCTAACTTAAATTTTCTAATTATTCTGGATGGATTTGATGAGATTAGAGATAAAAATTCAGTTCTTAAATTCCTCAGGGAAGAATCTGTAAACATTTCTTTGCAAATGACAATTCTTGTCACTTGTCGTCCTCAAGTATCAGAAGATATAAGAGAAGATATGGATATACGATTTTCAGTTGAAGGTTTTACACCAGAGCATCAGCAGAAGTACATTGGACTTATGTTAAAATTAGATGATAATGACATAAAAATGCTGGTTAAAAAATTGAAAGAAATAGAATTTTATTCTGATTTAGCCGAATGTCCACTAATGCTTAACTTATTATGTTGCTCGTACAGGAATGAAACCTTGCAAACCATAAACAAAATGACTGATTTGTATGTTCAAATAATATCTCTGCTGATAAAAAGATATGTAAGAAAAACTGGTGAATGTAATTTCTTGAAGCAAGGAAAGCGTTTCTTAGGAGAAGACTTGCTGATCAAACTAGGAAATATTGTAATATATTGCGATAAAGAATCTACTCGAGTTACATCTAAAATTTTGAAGAAATATTTTTCTGAAGAAGATGAATATAATTTTATTCTTGGACTTGATATTGTTAAACCATATTCATTTCTAGACGATGATGACGACATCATATTCGATTTTGTCCATCGTACTTTTCAGGAATTTCTTTCAGCACTTTTTCTCTATGAAGTACTGAAAGAAAAATTAATTTTAGATCGCTTCAGCAACAACGTTCTTCTGTTTCTATTGGGAATTGCTGGAGATGAGCCTTATTCCGATAATTTGTTGCAGTTTTTTGGTAAGAAGTTATTCAGTCCTCGACTCATGATGCAAGCTCGTATAGAAGTAGAGAACGAAAATAATTGGAAACGTTTCTGTTCTGTAACGAAAATATTGCTTTGCCTTGGTCAGCTAAATAATCTTAAAAAGTTATACAACCATTATCACTTTTCTAGAATTTATTTATGCTTACCTGAAAATCAGAATGATTACAAGATGATGAAAGATGAAATAATGGGCTTTCATGAGAGTTACAGTTCCGAAACTAAGTTGGAAATCTATCTTTTCATGCACAAAACTATGCCCTATATTGTTATGGGATATTTGCCTATTGTTTTAACATTTCACAATTATCGCGATATTCGTCAATCTGTAACCACGGTTATAGATTTATTATCTAACGTAGGACTAACTAAGTTTAACATCTACTTTTGTGGCATAAGTGACACTGATGGCAGACAGGTTCTTCATACTCGTGGTGGCAATTTTTCATTTTTCAGAAGCGTAGAAAATCCAATATTGTTATCCGAATCCGTTAAAGAAGATATTAATATTAAAGAAAACGAACAATTTGCTGCTTTAAAGGTTATAGATGTAAAAGGAAACCGATTTCTGTGTAAAGATGGAGTCGCAGTTACTCCTCAACCAATGTATATTAATTATTTGGTTTCTGTAGATCAGTATGACATTTTAGAAAGTCATATTAAGACATTTCCACCTTTGCATTTTCCAGCATTGCATTCTGACACCATTGATTTGCTATATACTTGTCATAAAAATGTTTTTATAGATCAACCAGGAAAATAGAAATTTGTAATGTTTATCTAATATAACTCTTTTAAAATAGAGTTAATTAATTGTTTTTAATTAATTTAACACATTAAATAACTTTGAATATTTTTGAAAATAAATTTTATTTTTGTACTTATTGTAATGATTTAAAATTTATATTTATAGTGCAAAAGATCAGATGATGGATATAAAATTTTAGATCACTTAAGTTTCGTTTCATGAAATACACTTTTTTCACGTTTTTATCTAATTCTTCTTCTGACGATTATTTTATACTGTTTTTCTTCTAAGAAAATTTTATGTAGTAGCTACTTGATAAAGGTTAGCTTAGGTTAGATTAGTTAAACCGCCATATCGAACAAGGTGTGTACTTTATATGGCGACTGCCACTTGTAAAGCCCATCAAAGGCTGATCAACATCCATAATGGGGTCAACCGGAAGACTGAAAGGCGGAGTTCAACGGGCCTGGCCTGATCGAGAACCCTCCTGAAAAACTGATGGTGTGGGGCCCGGATTTGACCCCGGCTATGGTGATAATTCACAGCTTTACCACGCGACATCCAGTCGTTCTTGATAAAGCCACTCTAACTATGCCTGTAATGGAATCATGGAAACAAATGAAGGATGGGATTGATATTTATATCCAGGAAATAGGTAAGAGTCATGATATCAGAATCGATTCCGGTTCTTCAGGTGACAAATTATTGTTTAATATACCTTGTTTTAACATAAATGAATATAGGAAATGATGCAAATATAATGTTAAATATTTCATATAAGTAATACAATATTAATTTCTGTAGTTGGATTTTTAAGACAACAAAATGCTTTATTATACCATTTTTATTTTATTCATATCGCTTCATACTGTTGGTACATCATGTTTCTAGACTTTCAAACTTAAAAGATTTCATTATTGAAAAATTATATTTATCATATAATAGTTGATATTAATTAAGTGAAGGCACTGCTCAGAGTTAATCGATCACTTATGTTTGATATTAAAAATTAAATTTACAGTCATAATATTTTCAATTAGCATCTGGTGATATTGAACTCTACGGTATGATATCATCATCATCTCTAAACATGGCAAAAAAAATCTATAGTATCATAATCAAAGGCAGAAAAATCTTCGGCAGGAAACATTATAATATGACCACGTAATACTTCATATTGTTCAACTGAAATAAAATATTTAATAAATATGGGCCGAGAAATGACAGTAAATTCTTCCATGTTGGAAAATATTTCACTTTTGTTCATATCCATAACTTTTAAAGCAACAAATTTGTCATCTTTGTTAATATCTAAATCATTTTTTGTTTCATCTGGTAACGATGTAGGGTTTTCAATGCTTCTAAAATATTCAAAATTACCTCCTTTGCTAGTAATCACAAAATTTTGGCCATAGTCAGTCATACCACAAAAAGAGAATTTAAACTTAGTTAATTTTGCATTCAATAACAAATCTATAATTCTGGAGGCAGGTTGACGAATATCGTGGTACTCATCAAGAAGTGTCGATTTTTTATTTAAGAAAAAATAAATTTCCAATGTATCTGCAAAAGGATAATCTTCATGAAATGCTATTATTTCCTCCTTTACATTCTCATATTCATCCTCTTCTTCAGGAAGACACAAGTAAATACGTTTAAACTGGAAACGTGTAAACAGTTTTGTATGATAATGCATCTCACCACGACAGAATAACAGTTTTATTGAAGAACAGAAAGTTTTCCACGTATCATCGCTGAATACTTCCATATCAGCTTGCATCATTAATTCAGGACTGAACACTTTCATACGTAAATATTGGATCATATAATCTGACAATGGTTCGAAACCAGCGAGTCCCAGGAAAAACAGGAGAGTATTGTTTGGGCAAGGAACACAAATTTTTTCATGTTTTAAAAAATGATACATGAAAAGAGAAGCGAGAAAGTCTTTGAAAGTACTATGAACAAAATCAAAGTATACGATATCATCTTCTTCGCAAACAGAATATGTTCTAAGGATATCTAATCCGAGAATAAAGTCATATTCTTCTTCTTCGGGAAAATAATTTTTCAACATATTTGATGAGATTTGACAAATGTTTGCAACGGAGTGCATGGCTAAATATCCTAATTTGAATAGCAAATTTTCACCCAAAAAATGTACACCTTTCTTCAAGGAATGATTCTCATCAAATTTTCTTAAGTATCTTTTTATAATCAAAGAGAATATTCGTTTATACACATTTGTTCTATTTCCTATAGAATTCAAGTTTTCATACCTATGAACACAACATAGCAAATTCAGCATTAATGGACACTCGGCTAATTCAAAATAAAATTTTTCATCCTTCAGTTTTTGGACAAGTATTTCGATTTTATCATCATCTAAACTAAACATTAATTTTATGTAAATCAGTTGTTGTTCTGTTAAAAATCCATCTAGTGCAAATCGCATGTCAATGTCTTCTCTTACATATTCCGAAACATGTGGACGACAAGTGATGAGAATCGTCATCTTTACAGAAATACTAGCAGATTCTTCTCTCAAGAATTTCAGAACTGAATTTTTATCTCTAATCTCATCTAAACCATCTAGGATAATTAGAAACTTTAGATTTGCTTTTCTTAGTTCAGTTTTTAGTTCTTCTTTGGAATCTCCGCATACTTTCTCAATAACTGCATCATACACAGAATTTTGCTGCAGTTCCCTTAATGCAATAACAACAACAAAATCAAAATGACGTAGATATCCAGATTGTTCATCTATACTCCAATCGTAAGCTACTTTATTGCACAAAGTGGTTTTCCCATAACCAGGATCCCCTGTCAAAAGAATTGATTTATTTCTATACTCTTTTAAGAAAATCTTTTCAAAATGAATCTTTTCTCCCATTTCATCTCCTAACAGATTGGTTTTCCTCAATTCCACATTCACAAAATATTTTTTTATTGGAAGATCACTTCTCTTTCCATCCCAAAACAATGATCTCATATATGCGTTTTTTCTTCTGTAATAATTTTTCAATCTCTCTCGGAATTCAACGAATTTTACTGCAATAACAAAACTATGTCTTAGTTCATATTAATAAAAGTAAATTATTAATAATTCAAGAAAATTACCTTTCTTAATCCTGCTAGATGAGTTGTTTGCTTTTTGTTCTGTAAGAAAATTGATTTTTGGTCCAATATGAACTATACCACAATGCTGTATTATAACATGATTATTGCTGCTGTTCGGTGCTGAAAATAAATATTTTTAATTATTAAAAATCAAGAAATAAACATGAAGAATTATACTCTACAATATTTTGCAATTGTTTACCATTTAGACGCATTTTAGAAACTGTTTCGTAATGTTGTAATTCTCCTGTTAACTGAAAGATTTACAGAAAAACATATTAATTTTCCTAAATTTATAAAGCTTTGCAAATTATTTAATTTCATGATAATAAAATCTGAAAGAAAGAACTTTACTCATAGGCCCTACACTTCGTTCTTTAATAACAGTATAGAAAACCATAAAGGAGTCTAATTAAACATTTCTCTCTCATATTTTACAGCTTAATAAATTCAAAAATAAAATTTATTTGAAGTACTTACTCACACAAAAAATACGCGTTTCATTTATGATATTTTTATGTTTAATGCACAAGATATGAAAAATCCCAGTACGATCTGGTCTCCTCTTATAGCAAAAGTGCACAGCAGAAATCTAGAAAAATTAAATCAAAATGTGGAATGTGCGGATGGATGCATTCAACTCAAACAACAGATACCAACTGATGAGCTTACTGGCATTACATATTTTATTTTTGGTATGAGTTGGTGTAAGAACTTTCTAGCTCAAGAATCTAGATCAAATCCCTAAATTCAGAATTGAGAAATTTGCTATAAGATTAGGCCACTGCAAAATTGGAAATGAGATCTACTCCATTTATTCTGGTTGCTAGTACGCTGAGTGATAACAATCAGTTGAACATCATTCAAAAACCAATATAACTTTATATGGGATATAATGACCAAGTACAAGAGATCACACCACGAAACCAACAGTACTGATAATGGGATTAACCAGAAAATTTAACTGAATTTAAGGATTTGATCCAGATCCTTCAAACAGAAAGGTAAGTTCTTACATCAGCTCATATCAAAAATAAAAGATATAACACCAGTAAGTTCACCAGTGTTTACCTATTGCTTGAGTTGAATGCATCCATCCGCTTTATTCTACATTTCTGCTGTGTACTTTTCATGTTTATCATTTTTTAATTCATTTTGTAAATTCCATTTATATAGAATGTTTATCTTAGATAATAAAAACTTTTAAAAGCAAAAGTTAGGGTTTTGTTCATCTTCTTTTTACAGTAAATCGAATAAATTTAAATATAATTGGGTTTTAAGATACTGTGGAAAGCTACCATTTACGTCCATAGCATAATATCAATGCTGATTGTTTGGTTCCTGATACATGGATTATGCTCAAAAATTATAAATTAAATATTTTCTACATATTTAAACAGAAAATAACTCTATAGTTTGATATGATTCATCTCAAATTCCATAACTTCAGTCGTTTTCTAAAAAACAATCGAAAATTATGGAATACATTCGATTCTCGTTATTCGCGGATTCCGTATTCTCGTATTCGACTATTCGCGAAAATTTTTTTGTAACCACAAAACCGATTTTCGCGGCGCTTTCGTGCGTATTCGCGGACTCCCGCTGAGAGACGAAAATACTGATACCAATGTAAAGTCTCTCTCTAATAAAGGAAGTTGTTTGTAACCAAATGTAGT